>BOLG01001619.1:0-61774 GCA_016861445.1 Oryzias woworae
CTGGGAACACCTGACACTTCCACCGTGACGTCGGCGCAAGCCGTTCCTTGGCCACCAGGAAGTCCTTTACCTCCCAGGCCAGGCTGCCGTCCCTTAACATAAGAGACCCTTTTGGAGCCGACCAAAACCTGGGGGAGGAGACAGGTTATTATTCACGGAGGCTGACCTTCTGCTGCATGACAACAAGAAGGTTGGTCCTCCTTCAGGCTGGGAGCTCTGAGCTGTGAGGCACACAGCTGCAGTAGCGCCCCCTAGCTGCTTATAGAGGAGCAGCAAAACAGCTGATCCGTAAGCTGGTCTGATCCAGAAGAGAGTGGATGTGTTCTGCCTGAAGGTTCTCTTCTTTTGTGTGTGAGCACGTCAGCCGTAAACAACTTCACTAAACCCTCAACAGCTGATAAAGGGCTGAACTCAGACGGGAAAAAGTTGAAATCCACAAACCGGGTTGATCAGAACCTTCAGGTGGAAACCAGATTCTGACATTGATGGATCACACAGCTTTCATATAACCCCCCCCCCCCCCCCCCCCCCAACTGAACGGTGCGGGCCCCTCCTCTGCAGGCGTACCTCTGGATGTCAAAGTTGGCGTTGAAGAGGCTGCCCTGCCACAGCCCCGTGATCTCCTCCGTCTCCTTCTCCGAGGGATCTCCGGACACAGTGGCGAACACCATCAGCGTTCTGCCCTTCTTGGACATCTTCAGGAGCTCCTCGGGCTTGGAAGGGTCCACCTTTGAGAAGTCGACGGGGGGAGGCGACCGTCTGTGCTCTGGCAGGTCGCCCTCTTCGATGTCATCATCCTTCTGAAAAACAAAGTGAGATGTGCTGCTCAGAATCCAGACAAGGCAAGGAGGGGGCGCTGCTGGGACCGGTCCTGACCACACCTGTGGAGCACACACACGCAGACACACACACACGCAGACATAAAAAACAGACACACATGCAACACACACGCACGCAGACAAAAAACAGACACACACGCAGACATAAAAACAGACACACACGCAGACATAAAAAACAGACACACACCACACACCGCGACATAAAAACCACACATGCAGACACACACACACGCATACACACACACACTCATACATAAAAACAACCACACACACACGCAGACATAAAAACACACACATCAGACACACACACACGCAGACACACACACGCAGACATAAAAACAGACACACACGCAACACACGCAGACACACACACACAGCAGACAAACAACAGACACACCGACACACACACAATAAAAACAGCCACACACACGCAGACATAAAAAACAGACACACACACGCAGACATAAAAACGACACACACTCAGACACACACACACACAGACATAAAAACATACACACACACATGCAGACACACACACACGCAGACATAAACAGACACACACACACACCACACACACGCATACATAAAAAACAGACACACACACGCAGACATAAAAACCAACACACCACCACACACACACACGCATACATAAAAACATACACACCACATGCAGACACCCACATACACGCAGACATAAAAAATACACCCACACATGCAGACAACACACACGCAGACAAAAAACAGACACACACACACAGAACATAAAAACAGACACACACACACGCAGACCACAAAAAACAGACACAACACACGCAGACATAAAACACACACACGCAGACATAAACAGACACTCAACACACACCACACACGCAGACATAAAAAACATACACACACACATTTAGACACACACACACGCAGACATAAAAAAAAGACACACACACATGCACACACACACGCAGACAAAAAACAGACACACACACACACACACACACAGACATAAAAAACAGACACACACACCTCACACACACACAGAAAACATACCACAACACACAAAACTGACACACACACAAAAAAAAACAGACAAAACCACACACACCACACACAAAAACAGAAACATACACAGAAAAACACAAATGTGTGTGTGTAGGTGTGTGTTTGAGACAAGCTAACACTGACAGCGACAAGCACCTATGAGACGCACACGCCTCCTTCTTCAAACATCAATGGCATTCTGTGTTTTATCTTCCGGGTTCGGTCACATGACCGTATTCTGAATCGGCGGAAAGCGCGTGAAAACAGCAGCAGCGAAAGCGAGCAGCTCCGTTTCAGGAAAGTCTCCCGCCCATTTACAGATTTTTATTTTTATTTTTTTTAGATCAGCGCAACCTCTCTCGGTTAGCAGGGAGCACGTGCCTCCAGCGCGGATGTGACCTCACCTCCCACTGCTCCAACAACCGCGCCATGTCCGCGTCATTGTAGTCCCTGATGTCCTTCTTCTTCTGGTTTTCACCGGCGCGTGCCGAGCTAACACTTAGCAAACACGCGAGGAGCACAAGACGCGAACACCAGCCACCGGCCGCCATGGTTACAGATGGAACGCTGTGATTGGCTGAAAGTGCACTGTCACGAGACCTTCAAAAGGAAGATCAGGGGAAGAAGCCCTGATAGGGATTTCAAAATAAAAGCAGACTTTTTTTTTATAAACGGATTTCAAAATACAACACAGTCAACCAATTGTACTACACATATATCTTCAATTACAAACAAATTCCAACGTTTAACGATATCTTGTTACAAAATAGTCAACCCAACATAAACCCCCCCCCATTGAAATCATATTTTGAGTTAAATTTAGATTTTCAAATTTGATGCTTGTTCTAATAAATGTAAACTATGTGAATGGATCTAATAACCAGCATTGGAGGCTCAGCGATGTTGTATTCACTTATGAAATGATCATCTATGAATCATTCTAATTTCCCATTAAGTGACTGATTAACAATGTTAATGTTTATAACATACCAATTATATAAAAATGAAAGAGTTGTTCCATAAAATACAACTGTGAGGAGAAAAGTTGCGTTTGAATGAAAGAGTCCAACAGAACACAACTTGTTGATGAAAATGAGCTCATTTGACAGGAAGCTTCCCAACAGGAAACAGACATTTCAGCTGAAATTTAAGCCACCCAATTTACCAAAGAGATGGTTTGGGAATATGTTCCATAGACTGTTTTGATTCTTCAGAAATCTTTTAATTTATAGAAACTGATTAAAGTCAGTAAAAGTCAAATCCATGAATCCTCCATCAGCTAAGAAGTTTTTCTGACTTTTTGACTTAGGTTTTTCCATAGAAAATTTAATAATAATCTTGTCCAAGTTGGAACACTGAGTTTGGGTGACATCTAGTGACGAGAAAACAAAAGGAGCTCCACACATCACTTCTGCTTTTCTAAGACTCTAGCATGCATTGTCAGTCCCTGGTTAAGCAGCCATTAAACGTCTTTTTGGCAGACTCAGTAACAGGAGTGAATGATCACCTAAATCTTTATGTTCTTTTGATATTTCAATACCGTGATATTTAACTGATTTTCTTTTTTACAGGAACACCACAAACTTCATTAGCAGCACATTTTAAAGGTAAAATTTCACATTTTTTAAATTAAGTTTAATCCAGAAACACTAGAAGATGTGGATATAACAGATGAAGCGTTTCATAAATGTAGTATTGTCTGCAAGTGTAGACATTTTAGGTTCTTTACAGAATACCTCAATTCCTTTGAATGTGTCTGTTTGAATTAGATCATTTAAAATTTGCTCCAAAATATATGGGGAAGCTGGACATGCCTTTCTTCATTGTGTGGGGCAATCTTTTTTGTTAACAGATTCATTAGAAATTCAGAAACCTCAGTGAGAGTATGTGATAAAATTCAATCCATCATTGTCTGGAGATTTGTTGTTTGAGGTTTTTAATTTCCCATTTTATCTCTTCCATTGTTCATTTTTCACTTGCTTTTTTCAGTTTTGTTGGTAAAATAAACATATCAGAACTGTCAAGACAGTTGTTTATGTAAAGATCTCTTTAAAAATTTGACATGTATTTTGAAACGGAATTGCAATTTTCAGTTACTGAATTGTTTCTATTAAATTTGGACAGTGAATTTCTTTCTTTTTGTGGAACTTTTACTGGCTGGATTCTCTTGTTTTAATTAACACCCCGCGAATGTCCGGTCGGGGCGGAGGGACTGCATCTGTTTTTATAAATGGTTTTAATGTAAACAACATTACGCATCGTCCCCATACTCCAGCTTTGAACTGACCGCATTTGAGCTGGGAATGTTCGATCAGGTGCTGTGTGCTGTTGTTTACAGGCCTCCCAAATACAACAAGGACTTTTTGAATGATTTCTCTGACTTTTGGCTGAAATCATGCCTCATTATGACCATGTCCTTATTGTTGGGGATTTAATTACATGTGAGTTGTCCTGATAAGCCGCTGGTGAAGGACTTTTTAGATATCATTGACTCTTTAACTTTGTTCAGGGGTTTCTGGGGCCACCCATGAAAAAGGAAATATACTTGACCTCGTGCTGTCTTATGGATTACTATACCTGTTTTAATTTAGAAATTCATGATATTGCTGTATGAGATCACCTGCCTGTAATCTTCGAAGCTGATCTTAAGCGGGCTGCAGATAACTCTAGTGCGCCTCCTCGAAGTTGCAGAATTTTCAACCCTTCTTCCGCCAGTCAGTTCTCATCTGTATTTAACCAGTTCATTACCCCCCTTCCCGACTGCTGATGTTGAGGAGCTTAGCTCCTGGTTTCAGTCAAAGTGCACCAACATCCTGGACTCTGTGGCTCCTGTGAAGACAGTAAAGCCTAGATCTAAACGTGAGCCCTGGCTGAATGATGGAACCCGGGCAGCCCGGAGAACTTGCAGGAAAGCTGAACGCAAGTGGAAGAAGGATAAGCTACAAGTCTCACTACAAATTCTAAAGGACTGCTGGAAATCTTATCAGACTACTGTTAATAGAGCAAGACAAGAGTATCAGTCGAACATCGTTTCTAATCAGCACAACCCACGAGTACTGTTTAAAACTATAGACTCTCTCCTTAATGCTCCACAGGTGCAAACTTTAGAAGCTTCCTCTGTTTTGTGTGACAATTTTCTGAATTTCTTTATTGACAAGGTTATAAACATAAGAGCTGCCATTACTTTTCCCCTCCGCTGACCCCTCAACCCCTGTTTTCTGCTCGCCACTTTTGAGACATTTGAGCTGGTGTCATTATCATTTTTAGAAAAGTTGGTTAAACAAGTAAGACGTCTGGTTCTTTGTTAGATCCCATCCCTCCTAAGCTATTCAAAGAGGTCTTCCCTGCTGTATCTCAGACCGTTCTGGCCATTATCAACAGCAGTCTGGCCACTGGTGTTGTCCCTGCCACTTTTAAACATGCACTTGTTCAACCCCTGCTTAAAAAACCCAGTCTAGACAGTTCTGTTTTGGCTAATTTTAGACCCATTTCCAAGATGGATTTCATATCAAACGTTTTAGAGAAAGTGGTCTACTTACAGCTGGAGGAATTTTGAGCACTCATAAAATCTATGAAGTCTTCCAGTCTGGTTTTAGAGCCCAGCACAGTACAGAGTCGGCTTTACTGAGGGTGAGCAACGACATCCTATTGGCAACTGATGCTGGAGATCATGTAGTTCTGGTTCTGCTGGATCTATCAGCAGCATTCGACACAGTTGACCACAGTATTTTAATTTCTAGGCTCCAGAACTTGGTGGGGATTCATGGTACTGCACTAGATTGGTTTAGATCGTACTTAGCAGGATGGACTATGTGTGTTAATATTGATGGCTTTAAAATCTAGAACAGCTCAGGATGTCTTTTTGGAGTTTCCACAAGGTTCAGTTCTAGGGCCACTTCTATTTTCCTTATATCTGCTCCACTGGGGTCCATTCTACGAAGGGCATGGTGTTTCCTTTCACTTATATGCTGATGACAGCCAGAGTCTATCTGCCGCTGAAAAGGGAGAATGGTTTCTCTATTAACCCGCTTGTATCATGTTTGCATGACATTAAGGATTGGTTGGCCATGAGTTTCCTGAGTTTTAACGAAAACAAAACTGAAGTACTGGTGTTTGGACCAAATGATCATGGAGGACCGTCCCCATCTGATCTGGGTTTTTTGACAGGGTTTTTAAAGTTAACTGTTTCTAACTTGGGTTTTAAATTGGACAGTCATTTAAACTTGATCACCAGATCAGATCAGTGGTGAAGCTGAGCTTCTATAATCTTTCAGCAACTTTCAAAGGTGAAACCATTTTTATCACCTGCACATTTTGAGACAGTGATCCACGCCTTCATAACTTCTCGGCTGGATTACTGCAACTCTCTGTACCTTGGACTAAGCCAGACATCTCTCTCACGTCTCCAACGTGTTCAAAATGCAACTGCCCGTCTCCTGGTTGGAGGACGTAAGCGAGACCACATTACACCGATTTTATCAACGCTCCACTGGCTGCCTGTGCATTTTAGGGTTGACTTTAAGATTCTTTTATTTGTTTTTAAATCTTTATATGGTCTTGCCCCAATGTACCTCTCTGAACCGCTTTCTCCTTGTTCGTCGGCCCGGTGCTTCAGATCAGCTGATCAGCTCCTTCTGGAAACACCGAGGTCCAGGCGGAAGCTCAGAGGGGACAGAGCCTTTGCCATTGCTGGTCCAAGGCTCTGGAATTCTTTGCCTTTGTATATTAGAGAAGAATCATCACTGTCCACTTTTAAAACTCATTTAATACTAACTTTTATGCCCTTGCTTTTAACACAACATGAGACTCCAGCTGTTTTTACTGATATTTTATTTTATTATTTTTATTGTCTTTTTATCTTGTGTGTGTACAGCACTTTGTTTTAGCTTCCTGCTGGTTGAAAGTGCTTTATAAATAAAGTTGAGTTGAGTTCTTTATTCCTTTTCTCTGTGCAAAAAAATATGTGTTGTTCCTTTCATCCTCTTCAAGCCATTTCATTCTGGACCTTGTAAAAGCTCATTGGGATTTTTCTGTGAAAAACTTGTCTTGTTCTTCTTGATGTTTTTGCAGTTGTGTTTAGCTGCTCTTTATTTTCATTATCATCTACTAAATCAGCTCTAAGTTTATTAAATATATATAAAGCTTTTAATATTTCCCATATGGATTATTTTTCTAATCCACAGAGTTGATGATTACATTTGTGCTGGTTTAATGGTTTTGACATCTGGACCTTGTGGTTTTATTACAGTTCTAATCTATTCTCAACATAAAGAGGATATGTCAAACATTCATTCATCTTCTAAACCACTTTTTCCCTTTTGGGGTCGCGGGGCTGCCAGAGCCAAACCCGGCTACTCATGGGCGAAGGCAGGGGACACTCCTGGACTACTCATTTTATATTTATTATATTATATTATATTACATTATATTATATAATATTTATTTAATATTTAATTTAAATACAATATTTAAATATTTATCTGTTATCTTAACTTGTAGCTGTTTATCTAGACGTTTATTAGACATATACTTGTTATTCAACCATGAAGTTACAGAATTAATTAAGCTCATTTTTCTTTAATAGTTCTAGCGCATCACCTGTCCGTCCGGGTTTGAGGATCTCTCCTTCATGTGGGAAACCCTGAGGTTTCTTAGTTTCATTCAAAGACCATCACCTTCATACTCCACCCGAATATATATGCCTGTGTATGTGTGCAAAGTCACACTCACGTGTAAAATATAACTTCTTAAACCGTGTTGTGAGTTCTTCCCTGAACACCAGTCATTTAGTTACTGTTTTGACAGAATCAGAACCAGAATCTGGACTGTGTATGTTGATCATACCAGGATCAGCGGAAGCTCACAGCAAACGTTCCCAGCACCGGGCTTTTATTTGAAAAGGCGCAGCTTCCGGCTCCTGTAGCAGGCTAAGCTAGCAGCGGAAACTCCGCCCCGGAGGCGTCTCCTGGCAGCGCGGCGGTCCATGAGCACCGGTCCTGGACCCTCTGGAGTTCTGGGCCCCCGGCGAACCGAAAACGGATTTTCTGACCACAGCAGCGCGATGCAGTAGCCGTGTTCCTGTGGGGGGCGGAGCTTGCTGCCAGTGGACTTTTACCGCCTCGCTCTCCGTACCGTTGCCGGTGGCTGAGTGGACCACACCCTCCCCGCTTCCTCATAGTCCCGCAGCTAGAGCGCGCCTCCCCGCTGGAATCTGCGGGAGGAGCGGGTCTTCCTCCGCCTGGACCGCGCTCCCGAACCAGAAGGCAGTTTGGACTTTCTAGAAGTTCTGCATGAATGTCCGAAGGCAGCGTCCGGCGGGCTGCGGTCCCGAACCGAACCGCGGAGCAGGACGATGCCGGAGCAGCTGCTAGCTCGTCCGAGCGGATCTCCTGGACGGACGGCGACTCTGACCTCTGAAGAAAGGATGGTGCTGGCCTCCACCTCTGGTGCTGGTCCTTCTCTGCCCCGGAGGAGAGCTTCAGGACTCGGGCTCCTGCCAGCAGCAGACCGCGCGGGGAGCTTCGCGTGACCTCAGCCCCACAGGAGCGGGAACAGGTGAGCCGAGGCCACAGGTGTGTCTGTGACGGCGAGGCGGCCTGACGGTGACTGGCTGTACTCTGGTTGCAGGTTTGTGGATCCTCAGAGGTGTTGGAGCAACCGTCACCTTTGACCTCAGCAGGAGCTTCTCCCTCCAGGATCTGCCTTCCTTTGGACCTTCCTGGACATCAGCTAACCGAGACCCTCTGACGGACCTCGCGGCTGTGGGCGTGTCCTAATTGGCTACAGGGATGCAGCGTGACTCCTCCCAGCGGCTGATTTCACATGTGACGCACAGCTGATGATGTCAGACTGAAGGTCATCAGGACCCATGCACAGGACTTTGAGGAGCGTGTAAAACTGAAGCCTCGCCTCCCCTCCAGACTCCCGTGGCGATGGCGAGTGCAGGCACATCAGCTGGCGAGGGTCAGGGGCACACTCGGCGGCAGCCTGCAGCACAGGAAGCGCCTGTCCTCCGTCTGCGACGCGTGTAAGGGGAAGATGCAGCTGGTGCCGACCTCCTCCTCCTGTCTAGTGAGACCCCGGCCGGTCATGGCGTCCGACGGCGTGCCGCTGGCTGACACCTTCGACCAATGCCGCGACACGGTCATTGCCAGGACCAAAGAATTGTCCATCCTAACCCACGACATCCAGAGCCAGCTGAACATGGGTCGTTTCACTGACGTGGGGGACCGCCTCCTGGAGATGGCCGACCTGGTGGTGTCTCTGACTGAGTGCTCCGCCCACGCCGCCTACCTGGCGGCCGTGGAGAGCACTGGCTCCCAGCCCTGTCTGCCCGGTTTGGTGGATCGCTACAAGGTGACGCGTTGCCAGCACGAGGTGGAGCGCAGCTGCGGCGTGCTGCGGATCACCGCCCTGCCGGACCTGACGCCGCAGCTGCTCCTGGAGCTGTCCCAGAACATCTCTACCAACCTGAAGACGCTGACCGACGCCTCCTCGCTGGCCAGCGAGCGCTCTCTCGGGACCGCTTCGCCAAGGAGCAGTTCAAGCTGAGCGTGAAGAGCATGAGCATGAGTGGAACCGCCTTCCTGGCATGCGTGCGCGAGGTGAAGAGTCAGCCCAGCGAGCTAAGCCGCAGCCGCTGCGTGCTCTTTAGCGCCGCGCTGGTGCAGGCCGTAGCCGCCCTGGTGGGCTTCGCCACCGAGCCGCAGTTCCTGGGCCGAGCGGCCAGCCTGTCTGCAGAGGGGAAGGCGGTGCAGACGGCGGTGCTGGGCGGAGCCATGAGTGTAGTCTCCGCCTGCGTGCTGCTCACTCAGGGCTCAGGGACGTGGCCCAGCACCCCGACAGCAGCGCCAGGATGTCCGAGTACCGCGAGCGCCTGCGCAGCTCAGCCTGCGCTGTGTCCACTGGCTGCACGCTGCTCACGCAGGCGCTGAGGGAGCGCTCCTCCCCCAGGACGCTGCCTCCTGTTGCCGTGCACGTTGGGAAGTAGGGGGGTGCTGGTGGATCAGAAGCACAGAGGCTGCGGACTCTGCCAGGTTCAGTGCTGGACTGTGTGTGGTGTGAGCGCATGTGAGCCTGCAGGTTTGATTCCCCTGTATTTATTTAACCGTTAAGCGTCTTCCTGACACGTGCACGGCCCTGCCTGCTCCACAGACACTGGTGCACGGCTCCGCCCCCACCAGAGCAGTGACTGCAAAGGGAGCAGGGACCCGGACCACACAAATGTCATCGGATGAAATGTTTGCAGTTGGAAGCTGGGATCCTCCCAGCCTCACCTCCATCCTCTAAGTTTCCTGTCAGAGCTCCTGCTCACAGAGGCGGAGTTTACTGCAAACCAGGATTTGAATGAGTGTGGATCAAGTTGACATTAAAATCTGATGAAGTTTGTTCTGGAACTCCATGTGGTTTTTCATGGCAGTTTATATGTTGATGCGTTTGTACGTTCACATGATCGTATGTTCATACGTTCATGTTTATAGCTTCATAAAAGTGGAGCATAAAAGTATTCAGTCAGTATTCATTCAGTGTTCTCCCACTTAAAAAGATGAGAGAGGCCTGTACTTTTCATCATAAGTTTACCTCAACTATGAGGCAAAATGAGAAACAAATTCAGAAAATCAAACAAACTGATTTTTAAAGAATTTCTTTGTAAATGACGGTGGAAAATAAGTATTTGGTCAATAACAAAAGTTCAACTCAGTACTTTGTTAAATACTCTTTGTTGGCAATGACAGCAGTCAAACGTTTTCTGTAAATTTACAAGGTTTTCACAAACTGTTTCTGGTATTTGGCCCATTCCTCCATGCAGATCTCCTCTACAGCAGTGATGTTTTGTGGCTGTCGCTGGGAAGCACAGACCTTCAACTCCCTCCAAAGACTTTCTATGGAGTTTAAGTCTGGAGAATGGCTAGGCCGCTCCAGGACCTTGAACTGCAATAACGAAAGCACTCCTTCGTTAGCTGGGCAGTGTGTTTGTAGTCATGCGGAAAGATCCAGTCATGTTTCATCTCCTCAATGCCTTTACTGATGAAAGGAGGTTTTCACTCCAAATCTGACCTCTCATGGCCCCCATTCATTCTGTCCTCGTCCTGAAAAACAGCCCCAGAGCATGATGCTTCCACCCCCATGCTTTACAGTAGGTATGGTGTATATGCAACTCGGCATTCTTTTCTCCTCCAAACACAAGTTGAGTTCTTACAAAAGTTCTATTCTGGTTTCATCTGACATTCTTGGACATTCTCCAATCCTTTCTGGATCATCCAAATGCTCTCTAGCAAACTTAGATGGGCCGGCACATGTACTGGCTTTAGCAAGGGGGACACGTCTGGCTCTGCAGGGGGACACGTCTGGCTCTGGCAGGGTTCGAGTCCCTGGCGACGTAGAGTGTACCTGATGGTAGCCGTTGTTACTTTAGTCCCAGCTCTCTGCAGGTCATTCACTAGGTCCCCCATGTGGTTGTTGGAGTTTTTGTTCACCGTTGTTGTGATCATTTTGACCCCACAGGGTGAGATCTTGCGGACAGCCCCAGATGGAGGGAGATCAGTGGTCTTGTAGGTCTCCCATTTCCTAATAATTGTTTCCACAGTTGATTTCTTCACATCGACCTGCTTACCTGTTGCACATTCAGTCTTCCAGCCTGGTGCAGGTCAACAGTTTAGTTTCTGGTGTCTTTAGACAGCTCTTTGGTCTTGGACATAGTGGAGTTTGGAGTGTGACTGTTTGAGGCTGTTCTTGCAGTTTAAAATGGCGAGTGACACTAATGTCGAAGTGCAATTCTGCCACCAACTGTGTAGGAGTGTGAGTCAGAGTGGAGGCTGCCTCACTAGTCCGTTTATTAAAAAAAAACTAAACTGACTGAGGGTGTGGACAGGTGTCTTTTATATAGATAAGTGGTTATCACAGGTGCCATTAATACAGGTAACGAGTGCAGGACAGAGGATCCTCTTGCAGAAGAAGTCACAGGTCTGAGAGCCAGACATCTTGTTTGTTTTTGACCAAATACTTATTTTCCACCATATTTTACAAACAAATTCTTTAAAAATCAGACAATGTGATTTTCTGGATTTGTTTTTCTGTTGGTCTCTCAGTTGAGGTCTAACATGACGAGTTACAGGCCTCTCTCAATCTTTTAAGTGGGAGAAACACGCACAGTTGGTGGCTGACTGAAACCTTTTTCCCCACTGAGTGTTTATATGTTCATACGTTATCATGTGTAAATGTTCACACATTCATACGTTCTGGTATTAATCTCAGAGAAGGTGGTTCTGACCTGAAGATAGAGTTGCTTTAAGGTTTCTGAAGGAACCGTGTGTTTCTACTCACTGAACCAGTCCTCCACCCTCACTTGATCTTAACCTAACCAGCAGTTCTCTGTCTAGATCCTCTGAATCAATCCGAGAGTTACAAAGCTGCACGAGAACCCAGACTCAGCTGGGATTCAAAAAACCGTCGTGTGAGGTGAAGGTTCTCAAATGTTGGTTCTTCTGGGTCGGATGCAGCTGGTTGGTTTCTGTTCTGATAGCAGTGCGGGTCTTTGCTCATTCCAGAAGGTTCTTATTTTCCTTTCTATTCTTTACACATTATTTATTGATTTATTTTTACTTTTTTCCGTTTGTTATGCATCATTTATTCATATATCTATATTTGTATTCATATTTATTTGTATTATTTCAGCCGTCAGTCCCGAAAGTTTATTCTTACAAAGATGTTTCACAGAAACAGGCGTGTGGGCTGGGGGGGGGGGTTCTGGGGCTCGCACAGTAACACAATCAGCTGAACTTGGAGTCCAGCGTTCCCTCCTGCGGTGCTCGGGTCGGTTTACAGGCCGCCGCTGTCTCCGTTTCTCTGAAACTCGAGAGCAGGAACTCGATCTTCTGTGAGACACGGCGCTGAGACACCCGTCATTTGTTCCTGTTTGCTTTGATGCGATTTTTAAAAAACCCAAACCGGTAAGCAGAACCATCTGGAGCCAGAAACCATTTGAGCCAGCACATCATCCGAGCTTAGAAGACTGGTTCTTTTACGATGATCGAGAAGTTCTGAACCAGAACCAGAATGCAGAGTGGGAGCAGACGCAGCCTGGTGCCCCCCCCCACCTACCTGCTGGTGCAGCTGAAAACAGAGGGGCCCCACCCAGCTGTGACCCTTGAAGCTGCAGGACCCAGATCTTTTTTTGGACTGGGTCTACATCCTGTAGACGGAGCAGCTTTTCCTGTCTGTGGTCCACTTCCTGTCCCCCCTCCCCGCAACTAGCTGTCCTCCCCCCCTCAAAGACAAACAAGAGTCAGACCGCACCCCTCTCTTTGGACTCGGGATGATCCAAATGGACTCTTTCAGATTTGGACATCTCCAGGCCTTAACCCCAGACCAACCCCTCAGAAGGAGCAGGGGGGAGGAGGCCTGGACCCCCCCTGTAAACAGCTTAGTGCAATGGCCGCTTTAGGAATGAGCAGTGATGAAAGTCAAACTGTAAGCGCTATGAAGAGGTCGTCCTAAAAGGTCGTGTCAAGCCTTTCTTAACAGAAACCTTCAGGTTCTTCAGCAGGTTCTCCACATGGACCGTCATGCTACAAAGAAGCCTCCATAGATTTCAATATTTACATTTGGAACAAAAAACTGTGGAGACAAGTTTGGATTTATCAGTAGGACAGAGAAGACGGATGACGCCAGACCTTTCAGACATTTAAAATAGAAATTGATGGTAAAGCAGACGAAGCGATGATGCAGTGACCTTGACGCTGGCGCAGGTCACCTATCCCTGTGCAACAGACTCCTGCAGCTTTAGCTTCCTGGATTCTCTGGTTACGTTTTTGTGTGGGATATATTACTGATATGGAGGTAAATGTCAGACTGATCACTAAAATGTCATTTTTTTCAGTAAAAACTGCCTCCTTCCATATCTGGAAATTATAACAGGCATCAATCGTTTGTTTTTTTTAAATAATTATGTTAATCAGCAATTCAAAAAGTGATGGCTGATTTGTGATTATTTAATTTTCTATAATTTTTTATTTATTGTTACTTTTGTAAGTTTCAAGTGATTTCAGTGAGAATTGTGGGTTTTTCCTTCTTTAACTTGAGGGGTACCAACAATTTTGTCCACGTGTGTATGTGTTGTCAGCAGGGCGGTGGAAGCTGACCTTAAGTCTCCAGTCACAATCCTCAGAAGACTTATGTAAGTTGTAAAGATGAGGGCCTCGCAGAGAGCTTTGAGGTACTCCACAAGTTATTTAATAGAAACAAACTTACCATACAGTCAGAAGCGAAGCATTTGGGAATGGTTCCAGAGACACACCGTTGTGTATATTCAATGAGAGGAGTGATGGTTGAATGCAGTAATCCCAAATGACCATGATGTGATGTCAGAGCTGTTTTTGTACTCACCTGATGGAACTTCAGAATCCATGGCTGTCCGACTGTGAGGGGCAGTTGATCCAGACATAGTTATTCCTCCTGCTGCTGAGACCTGGGGCCGTCATGGAGCGATCATTTTTTATCATCAAAACAAAAACATCCAAATTCTGACCACTGGGTCTCAGCTGTCCTTGAGCAAGGCATTGAGGGTTGTTGGAAAACATCAATTGACCAGAACAGGTCTGGCTGCAGTGACACACTTCTGCCAGCAGAGGTAAGTGGCAAACAAAGCTGTGCAAATGTGGGACAGAAAACAAACACAGGTTTGTGCAAGTCATGACCCCCCGCCCCTGAGGTGGCGTGGAAAGTTCAGTTCAGGAGCGCGCACGTGTGGAGAGCCACAAGAACTCCATTCATCCTCTGCTGCAGACCTGCTGTGGCGTCCTGCAAATGCAGCTGAAGACTGCCGGCTTTGTTTGATGCAAAGAAGGTGCGTGTTAGAGGGGTGGGGGCGGTCCTATCACGATCCAGAAGAACTTTGTTCCTCTGAACCCTGCTGAGGAGGAGGAACTGCCCGCCTGCCAGTCAGACCTCTGGACCTCACCTCACCACGTTGGGTGACGATGAGCTAAAAGATCAGGAGCTGCAGCACTGGAGTCAACGTGGTGAGTCTTGCGCAGTCACTATTCTTCTGCTCTGTCTGCAGGCCCATCACCAGCCTGTCAGAAACTTTCATCTGCTGCTGTAGAACCAGCTGTTCTCCTGAATCAGACTGGGTTCTGGAGGTGCCGCTGCTCCTGGACAGGAGCTGTGCTCTGGGACAGGAAGTTCTCAGTGGAACGTTGTTGAGCCACACCAGCGCAGCAGACGTACATGGTCAGAGAAGATCCAGACAGCTCCGCTCCTTTCCACTCTGGCACAGCCGTGTATCATCAGGAGGATTTTTTTTTACTCAGGAAAAGTGTCACCTGAGGTCATACAGCTAGATGACCTGCCCAACATCCTTCATCACATCATCCTCATCATTGTGCAGCTCAGTGCCACCACAAGATCCGGATGACCTTTAACCTTCTCTTGATGTCCCGTCGTGGGCTGTGTCCTCCATTAAAGAACTCTGCTGACCTTCACCTTCAGCCGCACCATTAGAGTCCTGCCCGATCATCTTCTGATCCATTGCCGAAGCGTTCCCATCAGTCCTTTTAACAACGGTTTATGCCGTTTTTAAGCCAAAAAACCTTTGTGGTTTTCTAGGACAATAGTTTCTTCTGCAGAGCGGCAGGGGTTCATTAGGAAGTCACCCTCTGAGTTGTGGGAGGGACTACTGGCTTAGAAAATCGACATCTGCTCATTTCCCATCATCCCTTTGTTTCACGCTCTCCCCGATAGCTTCAGCCCCTCACACCCCAACCCTACATTAGCGGTGCAACAAAACTGCAGATCAATATCGGAGCTATCCAGCTGTACAGTTCTGATCCAGATCCAGCTCAGGCGAGGAAAACAAGACATTCATGTGGTCTTTCCAATTCTTTGTCTGCTTCTGATGCACAGTGGGTTTAAATTAAGAACTACTCCAAAATGTTTTTTTTAATCTTAATGTTCTTTATAGACGTCCTCCAGAAAACTGCTAGACGAACAGGTCAAACACCAACTTCATAAAAAGTGGGTTTTTAACAGGTCTCCTGCACTTTTCTATCTGTCAGAGGAGGACAAACCAGCACAGCCCCCCCAGCACAGAACCTCAGTCAAAGTACCCCCGAACCTCTCAGGTCCAGGTCCTCAGCTGTCAGCTTCTCTGCCGGATCTGCCTTCAAGTCTTCCTAAGTAAGTTCAATCTGAGCTTAACCAGACCTGGAAGGAGCTGCAGAGGAGTCCTCCTGACTCCAAAGCTCCTCCCATATAAGGAACCAAAGGGTTCATTGAAGTTTTGGCCTCGCTTACTGTTTTGCTTTCAGCACGTTTGTTCTGAAAGATGTTAATGAAGGTTCTTGTTCTGAAGGACCAGTGAAAGCTGCAGCTCTGCAGCTGAACATGGTTTCTGAATGAGTGAGAGCGACTGCGTCTGCTGAAAGAGAATGCTCTGCTGGCTCCTCCTCCATTCTCTGGCCTCTAACTGGATCTTCTTATTGCCCTCCAGAGCAGCCTTCTCCATTAGGCTGTGGTCTTCAGGGAGAAGCTGTCCGCTGGACTGGTGCACACACTCCCACTCTGATATCCTCCCAGCAGAGGAGGAGGAGCCAACACCGCAAACTAGAGGATGGAGAGAAGGTGTGGGACCAGGAGGCAAGCAGGAGCTCCAGGAAACTGGCCATGCTCCCCAGGTACGTTCTCCGCTTGCCAGCGGCTGCTTTGACGCCACACTTGGTGACCAAACCTGTGACTCTGCAGGGCTTCTGGTTTCTGTCGCTCCAAAACCTATGAAGACGATCCAGAGGACAGAAGTGCTGCCAGGCTGATAGACGTGTGCAGAGTGAAGGGGAAACCGTGGGCCGCAAGGCTGGGGGGGGCACACAGCCCCCCCCACAGACTCAGGAAGGAGACACAGCCAAAAGCCAACCTTCCTCCCGTGGAGAATTCAGGAGGGGCATCAGGATCTCCATCGGCTTCAAGGTAAAACATCTGGAGGAAGGTGTTCCTGTTCTTCATAGATCTGGAAACGTTCTAGAAAAACGTTCTCCATAGAACATCCGCCTGAATCCTGTTCTTTGCAGAACATCTGCTCGATGAGTTCTCCCATCTGGACAGTGTCAGTTCAGAGGATCAGGTGGTCGGGGCAGACGATGCTCTGCTGGCTTGTTTAGACCTGAATGTCACGTTTTCAGCGTAAAACGACATTGTTGGTTCTATCAGGACTTCTCCTGGTCAAAGTTCCTGACGGATCTTGCCACGGAAACCACCAGGCTGCAGATTAAGGATATGGGCCGTTGTGACTGTCCTCCTTCCTGAAGCTTACCGCTGCCCTCTGCAGGGTAAAATGTGGAACCATGATTAGAAAACACTAACTTCCTGTCGGTGGTTGTTCTCTGAGCTCCAACAGTTCTAACCAGTTCTCATGAAGAACAAACGTTCACATGTAAAGCTCAGAGGCAACATCATCATTTGAACTTCCTCCAGGAGAGCAGCTTCTGGAGGATGTGTGGCACCAGAGGTTCTGCTGAGGAGGTCCACTCATCATCTGACAGCAGCATGAAGACGAAAGACAAGAAACCTCCACCTGGACCCAAAGACCAGAGGACCGCTGCAAGCACGGTGAGAAGCATGTCATCCAACCACGTTGCTTGATTTGACATCAGCAGGATTGGTTCTACAGAACCGACCTAAACTGCTTTCTTGGTCACACTGTGATGAGTTTGATCAGAACCAAGACCTCTAGTGGCTTGCTCAGCCCTGCCCATTTAACTTTAACCATCAGTTTACTCAAAAATGAATGTTTTGAGACGGAGCGGGCTTTCAGGAGATCACCTCTCAGCTTTCAGGAGTTGAAGGTGTTCGAGTTCTTCTGCTCAGTCGACCCGTTTCACATTCATAAAACCGAACCGTAAAAACGTTTCCTCTGAGTTTCTGAAGCTCGCTCTGGGTTTGGTCTCTGGTTTGGGCTGGGAGATAAACCGGGCAGAAATCCTCTGTGGATCATGGTGTTTGTGGGTTTTCTTCATCAGAACCGTCAGCTTCATGGACAAAACCAGCTTCTCTTTCTGGTAGACTTCACAGCTCCTCTGGGACGATCAGCGATGAGACCTCAAGCACTCAAGCTGAGGTAAGAGAAACCTTCAGAACCAGGGAGGAGGTGAGTTTTTTCATCTTACAGAAGTCTGTCAGAAAAGCCTTTCTGCCACACCTGAATGTCTGAGAGTTTGTTCACCATCAGAACCAAATGTTCTGAAAGTTGAACTCTGTCCTTTGGTCTCCAGAAAGTGGACCCCCCACCCTTATCCGGACTCACAGATGAGGGGCTGACATCCAACACAACAACCATCTGAAGGTGAGCGGTCCCCCGCTCTTGTTCCTCAGACTCTCAGGTGTTCCTGCCAAAGCGGGGGGCCTACCTGACAGGATGGGGCGTCTTGACGCAGGAGAACCGTGGGGGGGTGTGGAAAGAGTGGAAGTTGTTTCACTTGTCATCCAGGAGGTCAGAGAAACCCTCTTTGAGAAGTGAAAAGTCATCAACCTAACAAACGAAGCCCAGGGGACCTGGAAAATGAGCTGAAAGCAGTTTTTACCTAAATCTGTTAAAGAACGGATCTGTAGGATTCATCCGTTCAGAGAATAGATTCCTAAATGAAAGGTCAGTGAGTCTGCTTTGAAAATGGGCCGGGTCTGTTTCTCTGTGGACTCAGATGTTCATCCAGGACAACAATGAGGAGACGCTCCAGCAGCAGACCCAGAGCGCCGCTACCCGCTCTACTTCAGCTGGTAAGTACCACCCCCCGCCTTGGTTCTGGTTAAAAGCAGGTTGAACTGGGTGCTGTGTCCACACCCAGGCGTCTGTCCGTACTGGATCGGGGATCTGGACAGCCTGGTTCTGAAGACCATAGACTGTGGAAGATCTGGTTTTTCAGGAGCGGGAAGTTCCTTTCCCAGCAGCTGGACTGCTATTGCCCCCAGTCTCAGGTATTTATACTCCACCCAAACATGGCACCCCCCACCCCCCGGCTCTAGCTGGAGCCCAGCAGAACCAGGACTTTTCTGCTTCAGTCATGTCAGGATGGGCGGGGCTTTGAAGACTATTTTTCTTGTGTGGTTCGTCCAGTCTGTTCACCGACCGCGGCGGTGCTGGAGCTCAGCTCAACTATTCAGTTCCTGCGGCTGCGCGCACGCCTTCGCCATCTGGACCATCGTTCTGATGAAGAGCCAGGAACAGGTAGGAACCAGAACCTCTGCCACCAGAGGGACCAGTCTGACTTGACCCCCCCTCAAAAAATATCAGGGCTGGTGGAATTTGAATGAAAGAAATAAACTTCAATCTGGATTTCCTTTGTGTTTACTGTACTTGTGATCCATTAAAAATAAAAGGCAGAGAGGTGGCCAGCCCTGTCCACAAAACCGCATCAGCCGAACCAAACCTCAAACATAGGTCTCAAATTCCCGGCCTGGGGGGCCAGCGTCCGACACCGCTCTCTAACTTACCTGTTGGATAAACACACCTGATCCACATGTTACCACAGTTTAACGGCTGTTATCTGACAAAATAAAGCGTCTCACTCAATCATGAAATAAGTGACTCTCAGAACCAGAAGAACCATTCTCTGTAGTCAGAGGGACAGCTGAAATGGATTTAGCTGATCCGGGTCCTCCTGGACTCTAGAACCAACTGTGTAACTGTGTTGGCGTCTGTAGCTCAGAGGGAGCTAGTCCCAGTACAGATCCCTGAAGGTCATGTAAGAGTTTTCCTTTGGAGGTTTTTATTCCTCATCTTGCTGATCAACTCCTCAGGGGTCTGGGGCTTCAGCATTGTGGGGGGGCCGGGACAGCCTGCATGGACCAATAGGCAGCTATGTGAAGATCATCTTCCCTGCAGGAGCAGCTGCAGCAGACGGACGGCTGCAGCGGGTAAGCCTACGTGCACGCCATACAACCCGCCTTCAAAAAACGCTTTGATCTTCTTCAAGAACGTGGACATAAAGGAAAAAGAGCGTTGGTTTGAAGCAGGAGAACCATCTGAGGTGTGAAGGAGTGAAGAAAGCCCTCCACAGTCTGAGCTCCACCCGTTCTGTGTGCAGGGAGACCAGATCCTGGAGGTGAATGGAGAAGCCCTTCATGGAATGACTCACAGTGAAAGCTCTGCGACGTTCAAAGTAAGTTTTCCTTCAGGATCTGTTGCTAGTAACGTAGAGAAGCGGTTCCAGCTAAAGGTCTCTGCCGTTCTTGCATCCATACTAACAGGAACACATGACGTTCAGTTTGGGTCAGTGGTTCCGCTCCCCACGACAGAACCGATGACCCAAAAAAAGGAAGTTTCATAGTCAAACAGCTGAACTGTGATGAGTTTCCTTTAAAGGGACTGCACATGCTCCCCCTCCGTAGAGCGGCCATCAGGCCCCCCAGCACCTGCATGATGACCTGTGTTTCTGCAGCAGGTCAGGAAGGGGCTCCTGACTCTGGTGGTGAGGACCACCCTGCGTGGGGAGGGCCCGTGCGGACAGGTGCCTCGGCTCTGTGAATCGCGGACCCTCAGCTCGGCCGGAGTCGGTTCCGGCACAAGTGGGCCCAGAAGTGCGATCGACTGCGGCGAGTCTGGAAGTGAGCCGGGTCAGCCAGCGAAGGCCAGAGACCGGGTCATGATGGAGGTGGTCTTGCAGAAGGTCAGAGCCTCACAGAGCTTTGCAGTGGACTTTTATTTGCTTCCAGTCCAGCTTCCATCTTTTCTTTCAGGTTTGTTGGGATTTTTTGGGAGAATCTTCACAAACACACGAAAATTAGACTTTAAAGGGTTCAGAGGGCAGCAGAACCTGTCCAAGTACAACCATTTTGAAGGTGCTTCAGCTGCCTAACGCAGAAGATCAACCAGGAGGAAGCCTGAAACTGTGGGGTAAAGAGTGCAGGTGTTCCACAGCAGCAACCATTTTGGTTCTTAGAAACTGGTTTGGTTTTCAGGAATCAGTTTGGTTTTCAGGAACCGGTTTGGTTTTCAGGAATCAGTTTGGTTTTCAGGAACCAGTTTGGTTTTCAGGAACCGGTTTGGTTTCAGGAATCGATTTGGTTTTCAGATCCGATTTGGTTTTCAGGATCCGGTTTGGTTTTCAGGATCCGGTTTGGTTTTCAGGAATCAGTTTGGTTTTCAGGAACCGGTTTTGGTTTTCAGGAACGGTTTGGTTTTTCAGGAACCGGTTTGGTTTTCAGGAATCGTATTTGGTTTTCAGATCCGATTTGGTTTTCAGATCCGATTTGGTTTTCAGGATCCGGTTTGGTTTTCAGGAATCAGTTTGGTTTTCAGGAACGGTTTAGTTTTCAGGAACCGTTTTGGTTTTCAGGAACCGGTTTGGTTTTTAGGAACGGTTTGGTTTTCAAAACTGGTTTGGTTTTCAGGATCAGTTTGGTTTTCAGGAATCGGTTTGGTTTTCAGGAACCGGTTTGGTTTTTCAGGAATCAGTTGGTTTTCAGAACCTGGTTTGGTTTTCAGAACCGTTTGGTTTCAGGAATCAGTTTGGTTTTCAGGAACCGGTTTGGTTTTCAGGAACCGGTTTGGTTTTCAGGAACCGGTTTGGTTTTTAGGAACCGGTTTGGTTTTCAAAAACTGGTTTGGTTTTCAGGAATCAGTTTGGTTTTCAGGAATCGGTTTGGTTTTCAGGAACCGGTTTGGTTTTCAGAACCGGTTTTGGTTTTCAGGAATCGATTGGTTTCAGGAATCAGTTTGGTTTTTCAGGAACCGGTTTGGTTTTCAGGAACCGGTTTGGTTTTCAGGAACCGGTTTGGTTTTTAGGAACCGGTTTGGTTTTCAAAAACTGGTTTGGTTTTCAGGAATCAGTTTGGTTTTCAGGAATCGGTTTGGTTTTCAGGAACCGGTTTGGTTTTCAGGAACCGGTTTGGTTTTCAGGAATCGATTTGGTTTTCAGGATCCGATTTGGTTTTCAGGATCCGATTTGGTTTTCAGGATCCGGTTTGGTTTTCAGGAATCAGTTTGGTTTTCAGGAACCGGTTTGGTTTTCAGGAACCGGTTTGGTTTTCAGGAACCGGTTTTGGTTTTAGGAACCGGTTTGGTTTTCAAAAAACTGGTTTGGTTTTCAGGAATCAGTTTGGTTTTCAGGAATCGGTTGGTTTTCAGGAACCGTTTGGTTTTCAGGAATCAGTTTGGTTTTCCAGAACCTGGTTTGGGTTTTCAGGAACCGGTTTGGTTTCGCGAACCGGTTTGGTTTTCAGAAACCGGTTTTGGTTTTCAGGAACCGGTTTGGTTTTCAGGAATCGGTTTGGTTTTCAGAACCTGGTTTGGTTTTCAGGAACCGGTTTGGTTTTCAGGAACCGGTTTGGTTTTCAGAAACCGGTTTGGTTTTCAGAAACCGGTTTGGTTTTCAGGAATCGGTTTGGTTTTCAGGCATCAGTTTGGTTTTCAGAACCTGGTTTGGTTTTCAGGAACCGGTTTGGTTTTCAGAAACTGGTTTGGTTTTCAGGAATCAGTTTGGTTTTCAGGAACCGGTTTGGTTTTCAGGAATCGGTTTGGTTTCAGGACCGCATTGCTTCTGAGGAGACGGTTTTGCCGCTACAATAAGTTAAAGTTCAGCCTTGCTGCATCTCTGAAGCAAGAATTTGACGCATAGTTCAGGTGAAAAGTTTATGAATCTTTAGAAATAAACCCATTTCAGATTTCAGAAATAACAGAAGAAAAGCCACTGAAGTAGACATGTAGGCAAGAGGGAGGTGGACCTGTCTGAAAGATCATCTGTGAGAACAAAAAGATCCAGCTCCCCATGGAAGTCCAGACCTCCTGCCAGGTCCTCCTCACAGCCAGTCCACTTTGTTCGGACCGTATCGGTGCCATTGACCTGAGAGTCAGAGGATGAACAGTTCAGAAAACAAAATGAGAATGGTTTGATCCGGACTTTTAACATCTCAAAGGAGGCGGGGCTACCATGCTCTCCTTCAGCTGTTTACAGAGGTTCCTTTAAACACAGAGCGAACATTTCAGAAGAACAAACAGAAGTTTGTGTGCCTTCACACGTCTGCAGACATCCATCCTCTGCAGTGTTATCTGGTTCAGGATGTTCTCATGAAGGAGGAGGAGCTCAGTCTGAGCAGAAACTGATCTTGTTGATCTTATCTTAGAGCTGGCGTTGGTTTGGGGGATTGGACTGTGCTGTGTTCCTTCTGACATCAGATGTGCTGGGATCTACAATCCACACCCTCTCCCCGGGATCCACGGCGCACATGGACAAGCCGGCTGCGGTAAGTTTAGACCTGCTTCGCGGGTCCTCCGGAGGTCCATACCCTGATCGTCCTGGTACCTAGAATGTCTGTTGGCCTGAACCCACAGCATGAACAGTTCAGAATAGAATAGCATGTAGCATGTATCATGTATCATGTATCATGTAGAATGTAGAATGTGTGAGTCTCGATGTGTTGGTCCCAAGCCCAGATGAATACTGAGGGTTATGTCAGGAATGGCATTCAGCGTAAAACCAAATTTGTAAATCAGACCTATGATAGCCAAACCGGATTGGCCGAGGCCCGGATTAACAATAACCGCCATCGGTGGCTGCTTAACGTCAGGGTGAACACACAAAAACACAAAACAAAATTAAAATTAAAATTAAAATTGGATCTCGCACTTTTAATTGAACAATGTCTTTCTCCAATTTTACTGGTTGTATTGTCAGATCAATGAGCTGAACTGAGTTTCAGCTGAAATGAAAGGAAAGGTGAACTAAACTGTGGTGAGAGCAGCCATGTTGTTCAGTCCAGAGACAGAGGAACTGAGGAAAAGACAGGAAGCAGAACTGGAGGCAACAGAGATGAAGATGCTGAGCTTCTCTTTGGTAATGACCAGGATGGATCAGGAATGAGTCCATCAGAGGAACAGCACATGTTAGAGGTTCTGGAGATAAAGTCAGAGGTCAGACTGAGACGGTTCAGTCATGTCCAGAGGAGAGACGGTGAATATATGGTAGAAGGATGCTGAGTCTGGAGCTGCAGGAAAGAGGTCCAGAGGAAAACCAAAGAGGAGGTTTATGGATGCAGAGAATGAAGACATGAAAGGAAGCTGGTGTTAGAGGATGCAGAAGACAGGGGTAGATGGAGGAAGATGAACAGAATTGACTTTTAATTTAAATTGTTGGTCTTCCAACAGCAGCAGAGCACAGGGCAACAGTGAGTTAAAAATAAAACGATAAAAGACAGCACAAGGCAAAATCTACTAAAAAATACAGAACACAATAATGAACAGGGGAAAGTGTAGTGTGCAGTTGGTGTCTTTACAAAAGGGGCTCATTTGGGGGTGTTTAGCATTCGTGGTGTGGGGTGGGTGGGGGTGGGTCAGATCCATTAAGGGTAGTTTTTGGCAGCGGGATTTTGATCTCAAGGGGGGGCATGGGGCAGCCAATGCTGTTCTGGGCTGTTGTTGATGACCCTCTGCACAGCCCTGGGTCCCACACACTCAGGGAGTGGGTGAGGGTATACGCTCCACGAAGCAGCGGTAGAAGCTCACCAGCAACCTTTGGTCCAGCAAAACGCCTCCTCAGGATGCAGAGGAAGTGCAGCCGCTGCTGAGCCTTCATCACCATAATGTTCACTGACCAGGACAGGTCAGCAAGATGGAGGAACCTGATGGAGGGGACACTGCCCTCACCTCCATTTGTTTCCCATTTGGACAAAACTGATCTTATAATAATGGAATATTTCTGCCTCTTTTGTTCTGAAAAGCTGAAACGTTGTCTGCTTTGTCGACGGTCCGTAGGAGGTTAATCTGCAGAGAAGATTCTTTAGGGCCTGAACTCTATTTTGGATCAAACCCAAAGCCTGCTCTTCTGGAGGTCAAAGGGCACAACTACAGTGTGGTTCACTATAGAAGACAGACATGCATGCATACTTTCTAAGAGACTGATTTCATATTTAATAAATATGAATCCTCTTCTTTTGTATGTTTATGACAAATTTGATTGAGTTGTTTCTATAAATCCTTGATCATTTAGTTCTTCTGTTTCATGTTTTTTTTTGACTGAAGGTTCTTTGAAAAGAAGTCTGATGGTTCATCCTGTCATTCAGGTTTGGAGACGAGATTGTGGAGATCAACGGCACGCTGGTGCACAGCACCTCGCTAAATGATGTTTACTCACTTCTGACCACGTGCAGAGCAGGTCCAGTGCACGTCATCATCAGCCGACACCCAAACCCCAACGTACGGCACAGACTGAGAACAGACCAGCTTCTTCAGCGGCTCTGCAGCTGAAAACCTGATGTCCTGCTGTGTGCTGCAGGTTTTCAGCGCAGCAGCTGAGGGCCGCCATCGCTCTGGCCGTGGAAACCAGCCAGTTGAGGAGGGGGAGGAGCTACTGGAGCATGGACGGGTAAAAGCTGTTATTAACATCATAACTTGTTATACCCAGCAAAATGAAATAACTTAACATGCAAAAGAAACCCACACTTTTCCAGTGAGGATAGCAGGCTAATGCGACACAAAAATGCAGTTAATGCGGTGTGTGAATGGACAGGCCCACCCTCTAGAACTGACAATTAAACCTGACAGCAATGATGATAAACCTCCAGCGCCTCGGTGCATTATGGGTATTCCCTCCCCCTTGTGCCCTTACCCCTCCCATCTCTGACTTCCTTCTTCTCCTCTTTTTCCATTTTCCTGTCTGATGCAAAAGTCGTACACAAACATAATCAACATAAATAACTTAAAAAGCGTTTATTCAAACATACACCTTGTGTGTGTGAAGATTCATAACCTCGTTGTAAAAGTAAAATCTGTCCAACACAAGAGGCCTTCAGCTCTGATGCGTTTGCTCGGCTGTTGGACGGGACACGTTAGAAAAACAAAAGAATATGCATGGTTGAAAGCGTCAGGTGACTTTGGGAATGTTGGGTTTATTTTGAAAGAGTGAGGAGACTTTGTGATTGCCAGGCTTCCCCAGTCCAGATCCATCCAAACAAGAACCTGGACACTCAGAACCTCTGTGTTCTGGAGATGCTGGACCACGGTCTCCATCCTTATGAGACCTGCAGCAGATTCACATCTGAACTCATACAGTTCATACAGAGCAAACATTTTCAGACGTTGTCTTTTATCTGCTGTCACGCAAATATTGAATGACGAAGTGAAAGACTTTTAGTCTCATGTCTGCTGAGGTTTGGTCGTTTGGAATGAATGGTTCTGTGTTCTGTTTGGGGCTCTGGCAGGAACCTGCAGGGGCTCGTGCTTCCCCCACAATCATCAGAGGTTCAACCGCTGCCCTGAGAACAATGTCCCTCAGACTCAGAAGACCATGACGCGCTCCTGGAGTGACGGCTCCAGTGGACAGCGATATGTCTGCCCCCCCCCGCCATCACAAACACCAAATCCACCGCGACTCCAAGGACACACATGAGGTGAGTCAAAGCACACAGGTCACATGGGTCCTCCATAGCAGGAGGAGTGGGGAGAGTCTGACCCGACCCGTCCTTCAGTCAGCTCCAGGGTTCTGGGCCGGGAAGGACACACACACACCCCACCCCCCACCCCCCCACGATAAAGACCACATCAATGATACTCTCAGAGGGCGCTCCACCTCATCCAGAGCACAGAGGAACCTCCTCTTCCTCCTCTTCCTCTCTCAGAGCCTCAGAGTCTGTGCGGCTCACCAACATTGTTTCCATCTGAGCTCGGAGTTTCTACTCGGAGAGAAGAGCTGCAGACTGACCAATGAGCTGGTACGTCTGCAGTGGTGTGGACTTTGTACCAACCCCGAACAAAAGGGACACCTGAGTCTAATGACAAGCAGGCGCCAGAGGCCAGTGGGCGGGGCTCAGACGCTCCACTGGTGTAGTGTTGATGGGGGCGAGGACATGCTTTGATGAGGACCAGGTTTCAGAAAATGCAAACCATCTTCAGGTGTGATGTGCAGGTTGAACTCCCCCCAGCAGCTGAAGTGCAATGGTTGAAGATGTTTGCTCATTTAGATCAGAGGTTAATAAACCCCAGACTGAACAGTGTTTGTGTTCTTTGACAGAAGGACGCTACACCACTAGTTCCAGTTATGAACAACTTTTTTATCAGGAGACTGTTGCTGCAGCGTGTGTGTGTGTGTGCATATGTGTGTACATGTGTGTGTTTGTGTGTGTGCAGTCCTCCAGCAGGGTGTGGGTGGAGCAGCGTTGGCGTTCCTGGCTGCAGGATGCCGCCTCTGAGGACGGCTACAAACGGGGACTCCAGCAGCTCCAGCGGAGGCTCTCCTGTGACAGACTTCACAGGACTGGGGGTGTCGCCCCCTGCTGGATGCCAGGTCAACCTGTATTTCACGCTTGCAGAGATGCTCCAGCTTTGATATTTCTTCTGCTTGTCCATTTATCCAGACCTTCTGGTACAGTTCTACAGCTGTTTCTCAGTATTTAGGAAGACACCTGCTGGTTCAGGTGGAGCTGACATTCATCTAGACCTTCATGGACGTCATCTAAGTTGATGCATCTAAACCTCTTTTTCTGAGTCAGCAGGTTTTCTGATTTGTGGTCAGATGTTTCAGGAAGGTTTGTCCAGACAAAGAGGCTGAACAAGACAGAGAAGGAGAGGAAACCAGTTCACCAGTTCACCCGTTTCACCAGTTCAGTAGCATTGCTCAGGAGGAAGTGGGCTCTCTCCTCCTTTTAAGGAAATTCTTGAGATTTTGTGACTTCCTCCAAGTGTGGGGGGAGGGGGCTTCTGCACCTGTTGCCCCCCCCTCCATGAAGATCCTCCTCTTAGATTTCAGACTTTGAGCTATTTGCTTGCCAAACCATAGGTGTGCCATAGTAATGCCAGTGTTGCCCCCACACTCAGTGCACATGCTGTCAGAGGAACGTGCACATGCGAGCTCTCCAGCACTGCAGAAGCGACGTGCACGTCTGACGTGTCACTTCCTGTTTGTGTGATAGGAAGAAGCAGGAAGAGCAGAAGCGGCGAAGCGCTTCGCAGAGTCGTCCTCCATCGACCAGACGGAGAGTTTTCCCTCCAGCTGCAGCTCACAGGTAAATTCACCTGCTGTGAGGCCCCCGCCCCCCACTCCATCACATTTCTGTGCGGGGTGTCCATGCTGGACTTCCTGTAGGGGTGGCTGGGGTGGTTTGTTCCTCTTTTAAGAGACGTGAAGTCTTCGTCCTCCCCGGACTCAGACTGGGTTCATGTGAGGCAGCATTTCTAGTTCTGAGGGGGGGGTTTAATACCACAGAGCTGGCGCCAGAGTTCCTGTGCCCATGCCCCCCCCCCCATGTATGAAGCTGTTGGAGCCCCTCCAGGTCCCATGTCAGTAAGACTCTACTGTGTTTCCTCTGCAGGTCCTTCAGACGTTCTCGGCTCACAGAAAGCAGCTCTTCGCAGACAAGTCTGTGTAGATGTTCCTCTGCAGAACCCCTGGATCCTCCTGTCAGACACCCCCCCAGAAGAACCCATCTACATCTACCCCTCCAGTCAGCCTAGGAGAGAAAGCCTCCACAGCGTCTCTGCTGCCATGACTGAAAAGGAACTGAACACCCCCACACTCTGTCCAACCTCTGGAGATGCTGAAGATGTGGCCCCAACACTTTCAGAACCAAAGAAGGGCCCCCCAGTGGCACCCAAACCTACATGGTTTTCCCAGAGTTTGAAGAAGATGAAGGACGACCAGGACCAGAAGAAGCCAAGCTCCGAGCTGAAGTCCTCTGCTTTCTTCAGAAGGAGCTTTGGGGGGCGGGCTGCACCTCCTCCAGCCCACATGTCCATCAAACAGAAGATTCATTCCTTTGAGAACTTTTCCAGTCCTGAGGGTGGAGAGAAAGGGAGCTGCAGGAGGCCTGTAGCCCCCTGCAGCTCCTCCCTGAGTGGACAAGGAGGTCCACTGTGCCTCGCATGGAGATCAAGATGTTCGATTCTCAGCAGAGAAACAGCCAGATGCACAGCCGCCTGAGGAGAAGGAGAACCACACAGCCGTCTCTGCTGAAGGCCCCTTTCTGCAGGAACATCTACAGGAAGCTGAGTCCACTGGAATGGGTTCTTCTTCCTGCCAGCCATCTATGAAGACCCGCCCTCCAACCCCCCCAACTTGGCTCCAGTCCGCAGTGATGACTTAGCATCTGAAGCAGCAGAAGTGTGCAGGGGTCCTCTGCCTGAAGCTTCACTGGAGCCCACAGAGCACGACTCAGAAATGACTTCTGCCCCCGCCCACAGAGAGCCAGGCCACGACCCCCCAGGATGGAGAAACATTTGAAGGATCCTGGCCTTCAGTGCTCAGGTACTTCTGCCCTGGTTTGAAGCTGCTGAAGGAGAATGTCCTCTGGATGGGCTCTGTCCTCCAGAGGTTCCAGGTGTTTCCTTACACATCAGCAGCTGATCTTCCTCCAATCTGATGTTCTTCCAGGTTTCTCAGGCCCTTCTGGACTCAGCTCCTTTGTCCCTCCATAGCTGTCTGTCCTCTGCTGAGGCTGTTGGTTCCCCTCCAGGGTCTGAGCTGGACCACTCCCCGCTGGGTTTTTTCTGTCAGGTGAGGCCTTCAGCTTCTGTGTTTCTCCTCTAAACTCAGAGGAACCTGGTCTGACTTCCGTCTGTCTTTAAAACCCAGCCTGGCATCTTTGAGGGACTGTGCCAAAGAACGAGGATCAAACTCGGAGCTTCGCCGCTCCACACGTGCCGATGCTGTCCTGTCAATCATTCCTTCAGAGGAGATGCAGAGGTGGATCAGGGACGTTGAAGTTTTGGATGAAGAGGCTCTAAAGGTGAGAAGTTCTGGACTCAAGGAGCTCCTCCAGCTGATCAGAGACAGACGTCTGACCCTCATCCTGAGATGATGATGATGATGATGACTCTTTTCTAACACAGTCTGAGCAAAAGCTTTCACACCAAATGTGGTTCAAGAGGATCAGCTGCCTCTTCTTTGCTGCTTCTCTGCTTGCCGCGTGTCCAAAAATATGTTCCTAAGCTTAACACCCGGGGCCGCGTGTGGGAGGAGCTACCAGCTACTGTTTTTAGCCTGATCGCTACACGGAGCGCGTCTGTGTTCATCTCATTTATAACGTATGGAAGACATGGAGGATGTTGAGAGTTCAGGTTTATTTATTTCCAACAGATTTATAAAAACATCGGTGATCCCGTCTCCATGTTTGGGGTCATGAGGTCATTCAGATTCTCCTGGTACAGAGAGCTTCACTCCTGCTGTCAAAACTGGATCTGGACGCCCACTTCCGCGGTCTTTCCATCTCTCTCTGACCGACTTTGAAGGCTTGCTGTCCCGCATTAACCCGAGAGGGAAAAATATAAAGATCAGGAGGCCCGAACAGGCTGCCTCTCCATCCAGCAGCGGCGCTCTGTCTGGCTGTGAGCTCGTCTCCCAGTAACCAGCTTAGTGAGTGTGACCCCCCCCAGCTCCATGGGTCCTGCCAGACTGTTAGGGGTGTACCTGCCTTTAACCAACATTACCTGGGATGGGTTCAGAAAACCCTGCTGCCCCGTAAGGGCAAGAGTGGGTTAAGAAAATGAATGGAAGTTCAGGAGAACTGTGGATCGATCCACCATATTGGATGTTCTCTTCCCGCTGTCTCTGAAAACGTCACTGATTGGTTGACGTAACGCAGATGACCTCCCCAGAGTTCAGATTTATTTACTTTGGCTCGCCGTGGTGCAGTGTAATTTAAGGCCAGATGCTGCCAGACCGCCTCGCCGCAGGACCTCAGATTGCGTCTGTACCATTGACTGAACTTTGAAACCAGCCGCCTCTGCTGCGTGAATCGCGCTTGGCGTGAACTCAGCTTTAGAGCTTCCCAACTGACCTGGGGGTGCGGGGTGGGTGTAGTGCTGACATGCGGCGTCACAAGTTTGGGGGTGGGGCGATTCACGGTTTGGTTTTCATGAGCAACGGAATGAAAACATGATGCTCTTCTCTCCACAGCATCTCGAGGACATTCATGTGGTGATTCTGCTGAAAGAAGAGGGGGTGGGGCTTGGCTTCAGCATCGCCGGAGGCTGTGACCTGGAGAGCAAAGCCCCCACAGTAAGCTGGACACAACCGGGGTTTGACCTGCAGCGTTTAGTCTGAAACATGTTAGTGATGGAAGAACAGAAGGTTACTGAAACATCAGCAGTCAGCAGTCTCTCCTCAGAAGTCCTGGTTCAAACCGTTTGCTGGATCTGAGAACTGGACTGAGTAACTCCTCCCCCTTGGCGTTCCAAATAGGAAGTACCTGCTGGCTCCAAGAAGCCAAAATCACATAGACTTCTATAGAGAAAGGAACAGTTATTACTCTGTTGTTCTGTTAGTCAGAATAACCTTTCTTGCTCTGATACTTTTTTAAAACGGGTTCTTGATAATCCTCATTTTTTTAGAGATTTTACTTTCGTGACGCCCGCTGAGACAGCTGTGTGGTGATATTGGGGCCATATAGATAAAAATTGAATTGAAATTTAGTTCAAAACATTCAAGTTATAGCCTGACTGATCAGATCCCTCAATAACAGTAGGCGGAGCCTGCTGGTCACCATGTCCAACGTTTAAAACGTTTCATAGGGGTGTGACTTTTCAACAAGCTCACTCCTGATTGTTTAGAGTGAGACCAACTTTGATCAATGGCGACTGAAAATGATTCATTTGGTCAGGCCCGGAAGTAAACCATTTTTCAGGGTGAGGTCACAATCACTCAGTCCAGTTCTCATGTACAGTCAAAGGCTCAAATCCCAAAGAGGTCTTTTCTGCGAGGAGTTTGCATGTTCTCATGGTTCATGTGTGGGTTTTCTCCTACAGTCCAGAAACTTGTAAATGCTCCTTGTGAGCCCGCATGGGGTCATCTAGGGGGGGTTGGTTCTCAGCCTCCTCTATGGGGGGGCCCTGGCTCCCTGTGCTGCTGCATTGCTTTATCCAGTTACAGTTGGAGGCTGGAGACGTTGAGTCTGAGTGAACTGGGTTTCTGCGACTTCCACAATTCTCTAAAATACTTAAAAAGTTGTTTAATATGCACTTAGAAAAGTTCATTGAGAAACATTCAATAATCAATGAAGGACAGTACGGCTTCAGACCCAACAGAAACACATCCATGGCTGTAATTGATGCTGTTGAAGAAATCACAAAAGCTTTAGATGATCAAAAGCATCAGCTGATAGATTTATTGATCTTAAAGAAGCATTGATACTATAGACTATCAAATTTAGCTCAATTCACCTGAACAGTATGGAATTAGAGGAGTGGCATGGAAATGGTAAGCATAAACAAAAACATGGTTTTACTATATGATCTGAGTACAAACGTCCTCACTGATATCGATCCGCCTGCTCTCTTTCAAACGTGATTGTTTTGTTGTTATTGATGTCATTGTCTGAACTTTTGTGTGAGACTGATTGTGCTGTTCTTTAAAAATGTTTGAAAAAACCTATAAAGTTCATCCAGCCTCACCCGTTCACGGATCAGCCCTGCTATCCCAGCAGAAACGCTGCTGCGGGAAGCGTTCTTGAAGTTGGATGGATGGTGGAACATTGAGTTTATTCAGAACCTCCAACTGTAAGAATAAAGTCTGTCCAGCTCCAGAATGTCTGCGCTCAGCTGTTAACTAAAGCAAACAAACACAAACATTAGAGTCCATGACAGCAGAAACAGGTGTGTGTATCAGCCTGCTTCTTTCTTCAGGTCCACAGGGTCTTCCCCAGCGGTCTGGCGGCTCAGGAAGGAAGTATCCATGTTGGCGACCAGCTTCTGTCCGTCAATGGGCAGGGCCCTGCAGGATGTCGCGCATGCCACCCGCCACTGCGGCGCTGCGTCTGGCCCGCAGCCTGAAGCTGGCAGTTGTTGTCATCTACAAGAGGGCGCAGGAGGTAGGCGGAGCCTCTGGAGGAGAAGACGCTGCTTCTGCAGGTGAGTCCAGGCACAGAGACACTCAACACAAGGGTGACCCCACCTGACCTGCACGTCTGCTGTGTTGGCAGCTGAAGAGCGGGGGGCGCTAATGAGCATAGAGCTGGAGAAAGGAGCTGGGGGGTGTTGACTTCACTTTGGAGGGGGGGAAAGGCTCCATTCATGGAGACAGACCCCTGCTCATCAACAGGATCTTTGAAGGTGGGTTCACCTGTCGCCCTCAGTGTCCGAGTGCGTCCACTCAGAGAAGTGTTCAGTTCAACTCCTGAGCTGTGAAAGTTCAGCTCCTTCACTTTATGGAAACTTTTATTTCATCCAAAATTTTATCAGAAACATTTGAGCGAAAACTTTATTTTTTCAAAACTTTTTTCATTGAAAACTTTAATTTGATTAAAAACCTTCACTTTGTGGTAAAAACATTTTTTGTTGGAAACTTTATTTTATCCCAAACTTTTAATTTATATCAGGTGACGCCCCCTCCCTTAGCATGGATGGCGTGCTTTTGGAGGGGACCAGGGAGGTGTACGTACTTTCTACCAACTCATCCACTAGTCTCTCCGCCCACTTCCTGTTGTTAGCAGCTCTTTGATCACATGACTCAACAGATAGCAGTCAGTGTCTCAGGTCTTGAGGAGGCCACCCCCCCCCTGCATCCCAGGAGCCACAGGTCTGTTCCTGAGGTCTCTGTGAGCTTTGACTGACAGGTGTTGTATTTCACAGGCGAGCAGCGGAGCAGAGTGAGCTGCGGCGTGGGGACGAGCTGCTGATGGTCCAGGGCATGGACCTGCAGGACATGACCCGCTTTGAGGCCTGGAACGCCATCAAGGCTCTGCCGCAGGGCCCGTTCACCCTGCTGGTTCGGAGGAGGGAGGCTGCCCCCCCAGGACATCTGAGACGTGAAGGGGAACCTGCTCCTGTCAGACACTCAGCAGCTCATGGGGGGGCTGCAGCTCCTCCAGGTAGAGGAACTTCCGCTCTGAGTTTCTGAAAAGACCTCCTCCTACCAAACCTGCATCTGCATCCCCCACTGCATTACAATCCCTCACATCCATGTTGAAGTCCCCCCCGCTGCCCTGATGGGGGGGCAGCTGCCGTCTTCCTAAGCAGACTGGTATCTTCTCAGTCCGGTTCTTCATGCTCCTTCACACCTCCTCCAAGCTGCACTTTCCTCAGCCTCTGAGCTTCTTTTCTCAGAGCCTCATGGACACTTCCGTCATCCTGCTCCCCCATGTTCCTCTGCTGAGCCTCTGGGTGTTCTTCACAGCTGACCTGCAGCATCCTGGTTCAGGTTGAAGGAATGGTTCCTCAGAGTTCGTGTCCTAAAGGTCTGGCTTTTATAACAGACCCAGAAATTGCTTTTTGTCAAATAAAAGTTCAAACTCTGAAGTTTTGTCTGAAATCCGCTGCACTAGACTCCACAGTAGACGAGCCCTTTGACTTCATTTGAATGTTGGCCTGCCTCACGTTTCATGTCTGTGAGAAAGGTTCTTGCAGGCTATAAGGAACTGCAGAGAACCTTCCACAAACTCCACATTAGAGCTGCTCCTCTGAGGTTCTTGTTGAGAGAACCTCCCCCTTAGATCCATGCAGTCCAAAGGAGTCCCATCTCATCCAAGTCACAGTTACGTCTTCTTTCATGGTGAGTCATGCGTGATGTCATAAAGCAGAGTCCATTGTAAATCTGAATCAGGTTTGAAGCCGAGTCGCGTTAAAAAGCTTGGATTGCTGTCTATGGGATTTTGGATTCTTGAAGCCAGAAGGTACTTCCTGTTTGGAACGTCAGCGGGGTGGGGCTATTCAGTCACGTTCTCAGATCCAGTTGTGGTTCTGATGAGAAAATCCACTGATCTGAACTCTCACTGACAGGAATTGGGTTTTTATTTAAAATCTTTATTGAAATATACGAGCAGAACAGGGAGGATGAGAAAGAAGCAGCACAGCCGCTGTTCAGGTGAGGAAAAGGAGGATTTAGACTAGTGACTGACAATACAAACACACAGACACACACAGTAACACACACATGCAAACAAACAGACAGAAACACACAACCCCCCCCTCTGCTCTAAGTGCTCTTGTCTTCAGGTTTTGCTGAGAGCCGCCGCCCCCTGCTGGGGTCAGAGCGACAGAGCAGCTTTGGTCAGGGTTGCTGTAGAAGTCCATCATGCTGGACGGGAAGAAGGAGTCCACTACTGAGCGGGGGAGCAGCCCCCCAGGTCCGTCTGAAAGAAGCTCAGCACCTGGGTTCTGTTGGGTTCCCTGGAAGACAAGAACCCAGAATGTGAGCTGCAGGCACAGCGCCGCCTTTGGGGGAGGGGGGTGTGGCTTACCCTGCTACAGGGACACAGAAGCAGCCACAGGGGTGGTTGAATCCTCTCACATAACCTGGCTGTGGGGGGCAGCTGGGGTGGACCACATTGGTGGCTGGTTGAAGACAAAAGGGAGTCATGACGGTTTACGTCCCATAAGCTCCTCCCACCCACCTGAGCTCCAGGTGGGGTCAGAACAACCCCTCCCATCTCAGAAAAAGGACAGAAAGTCCCCCTCAACCGTTTGAAGAGATGGTTCCATCCTCATAGCGCCTCACCACAATCACATCCACAAAGTCTCGGGGGGCGATGATGCCCATCGCTGCAGAGGGGGGTGACGGTCCTGCAGACGGACACATCCTGGGGGGGACAAATCCAAAAAAAGTCTGACAGAAGAAAAACCCAGAGTTTTGTAAGAGCATGGACATGCAGAGGTCTCTGTCTGAACACCGACATGCAGGCGGCTGCACGTTAAAGCACGCCCCCCACCCCACCCCGTTTCTCCACAGCAGGCCCATGTTATTGAGAAATGCTTATGAACAAATGAAGACATTCAGCTGGTCATGGAAATACAGACCAGGTCTGCCCTCCATGTTTAGTCTGTGAAGAACCGAGTCTCTCGAACACGTCAGGCATTGCTAAGCTTCACAAGTCTGCCTGAAGATGGCGGATCAGACGCTACGATATCCAACAGCACCCAAATGCAGCGCCTGCATCCTTCTCAGACACGCTGACCTTCAGAACTTTAAACCCACACACCTTTCTCACCTGAGAGATCTCTTCCAGCAGCTGGAACTTCTTCACATTGGCGTCCCACTTGACTCTAAGGCCATCCGGGTCTGGTTTCAGACACTCCCACACTTTGTCAGGACTGGCGCTGACAAGCCCCTCCCCTTTGTAGCTGTGGGCGGATCACAGAGCAGGAAACAGTGAGGAAACCCTGAAGGTAACAGTTTGGTTAGATGAGGTATGGGCACAGTCATGCGTAAACCTCTCTGTCCTTCTCAGGATTCTCTCATGAACCACGCGGGCGCAGCAACATTCCAAAAACGGTCAGTTGGGAGGCGCAAAGTCAAGTCTGCTCAGCTGAACTCTTTCAGAAAAATGCCCAAAATATGAGGAACCAAGAGATCTGAAAAACATTTTAGGGGTACCAGCCCTCCCAGCGTGTGACCCGGATGACCCTGTTCCAGCGCTTCCACTGTTGGACTTACTTGTGCAGAAGGTGATTGAATATTTCAGGTGGATTTTTCTGCCAGGTTTGAGGGATCAAAGGATTTAAACATGCAGATGTCCTGTTCACCTCCCACCCCCAGGGACCACCTGCTGGAAACAGACCTGAAGGAGCTTCAGATGATCACTAAAGCCGGTTTGTCCTTTGAGTCTGCAGCATCCCCAGGAGTCCCGGAGGACCCTGTAGCTTTGCTGCTGATCACAGTGACGAGCGTTCCAATCAGCTGCTCAGAGATTCTGGAGGAGATGGTTCCCAGGTATGTGTGCAGCTCAACACAGGCTCTCCATCAATGATGATCTCTGTCTGGGGGGAGAAGGTCGCTGTCATCTCTTTGGTTTTATTCATGTTGAGTTCAAGGCGGGAGTTATCACGCCGTTCCATGGAGCCCTGTATCGCTGAGCTGGGATGCCGTGATTGGGTCGGTGGACAGAGACAAGAGGACCGTACCATCAGCGAATGTATCAAGCTGACAGTTCTGATGGGACGGTCTGCAGTCGTCTGTACAGAATAACAATGAGAGAGAGAGAACATGGCCCTGAGGAGAGCCTGCAGATGAGCAGAGAGTGTCAGACAAGCAGCTGTTCACCAACATCAGGATCCACCGGGTGAGCTGGTGGGCGATGCTACAGCGTGACGGGCTTCTCTGCAGGGATGTGTGGCTGCATGGAACTGAAAGCCGATGAGAAGTCCGCAGACAGGAGCCTGGCTGTGGTGCTGGGCGTCTCCAAATGCTTATGAAGGATGTTCATGATGAAGATCTGTCCGTCAGAATCACCTCTGCCAGCCTGTAAGCAAACTGAAGAGGATCCATCATTGGGTTGGTTAGCTTTGTGACGTGATCCTTTTGATCATCTCCATGGACTTCATGGAGATGTGAAGAGCCACAGACCAGAGGTCATTCTGGACCTCAGGTTGCCTTTTTCTTGATGGGGATCAGTGTGGACCATTTCCAACATGTAGGTACTGTGCTGCTGGACGGAGAGCTCAGGAACAGAACCCCACAGGTGCTGTCCGGTCCTGGAGCGGGGTTCCTTTGGAGGGCTCTCACCACCTCTGCTGTGTTTATAACGAGGGGAGAGGCTTGTGTTCTGAGGGAGACATGAAGGATTCATCTGTTGGTCTCAAATCTAGTGAAGAAGAAGCTGAGGTTGTTGGGAAGAGAAGAGGAGCTTCTGCCTGTGATCTGGATGGGTTTTCCGGGTAGATGCAACAGAGTTCGGAACTGCATGTTTTTGAGGCCCTGCCAGGCAGCGCCAAGATTCCCTGGAGCAAAAGCTGTGGTCTTCTCTGCTGCACCTCCTGACCTCCACCTCCAGCCTCACTGCAGGAGACATAAGCTCTGTGCATCTTTTTATTAGTCTGCCCAAAAACAGTCAGGCTTTGGAGCGTAGAGCCCGATGCACGTGAAGGATCTCTTTATCATTGAGTTCTACAATAATATTGTTACGATCCACCATCCACCCCAATCTCTGATCCTGGTTTTGTGCAGAGCGCTCAGGCAGAGCCGAGTCTGGCCCTGTTTCCTGGAGTCTAGATTAGAATAGAATAGCAGAACAAAAACGGAGCTTCACCAGAAACAAAGAAAGGTTTCTTACACTTTTCCTGGGAACTCAGACGAGGACGCCACGACACCACCACCAGGTTCTGTGGAGAGACAGCAAAGGGATGAGGTCACTGACTGTGGTTTTGACATCCCCAGAGGGACATGAATGGTCATAAATGGCGAGTACATATATAACGCTTTTCTACCTGCAGGAACACAAATATTGAGGAACGTGATGAAGAACTGCAGGAACACATATATTGAGGAACGTGATGAAGAACTGCAGGAACACATATATTGAGGAACGTGATGAAGAACTGCAGGAACACATATATTGAGGAACGTGATGAAGAACTGCAGGAACACATATATTAAAGGAACGTGAAGAAGAACCGCAGGAACACATATATTACAGGAACGTGATGAAGAACTGCAGGAACACATATATTACAGGAACGTGATGAAGAACTGCAGGAACACATATATTAAAGGAACGTGATAAAGAACCGCAGGAACACATATATTAAAGGAACGTGATGAAGAACCGCAGGAACACATATATTGAGGAATGTGATGAAGAACTGCAGGAACACATATATTGAGGAATGTGATGAAGAACTGCAGGAACACATATATTGAGGAACGTGATGAAGAACTGCAGGAACACATATATTGAGGAACGTGATGAAGAACTGCAGGAACACATATATTAAAGGAACGTGATGAAGAACTGCAGGAACACATATATTGAGGAACGTGATGAAGAACTGCAGGAACACATATATTAAAGGAACGTGAAGAAGAACCGCAGGAACACATATATTACAGGAACGTGATGAAGAACTGCAGGAACACATATATTACAGGAACGTGATGAAGAACTGCAGGAACACATATATTAAAGGAACGTGATAAAGAACCGCAGGAACACATATATTAAAGGAACGTGATGAAGAACCGCAGGAACACATATATTGAGGAATGTGATGAAGAACTGCAGGAACACATATATTGAGGAATGTGATGAAGAACTGCAGTAACACATATATTAAGGAACGTGATGAAGAACTGCAGGAACACATATATTGAGGAACGTGATGAAGAACTGCAGGAACACATATATTAAAGGAACGTGATGAAGAACCGCAGGAACACATATATTAAAGGAACGTGATAAAGAACCGCAGGAACACATATATTACAGGAACGTGATGAAGAACTGCAGGAACACATATATAAAAGGAATGTGATGAAGAACTGCAGGAACACATATATTGAGGAACGTGATGAAGAACTGCAGGAACACATATATTAAGGAACGTGATGAAGAACAGAAGGAACACATATTGAGGAACGTGATGAAGAACTGCAGGAACACATATATTAAAGGAACGTGATGAAGAACCGCAGGAACACATATATTACAGGAACGTGATGAAGAACTGCAGGAACACATATATTAAGGAACGTGATGAAGAACCACAGGAACACATATATTACAGGAACGTGATGAAGAACAGAAGGAACACATATATTGAGGAACGTGATGAAGAACTGCAGGAACACATATATTGAGGAATGTGATGAAGAACCGCAGGAACACATATATTGAGGAATGTGATGAAGAACTGCGGGAACACATATATTAAGGAACGTGATGAAGAACCACAGGAACACATATATTGAGGAACGTGATGAAGAACTGCAGGAACACATATATTAAAGGAACGTGATGAAGAACCGCAGGAACACATATATTACAGGAACGTGATGAAGAACAGAAGGAACACATATATTGAGGAACGTGATGAAGAACTGCGGGAACACATATATTAAAGGAACGTGATGAAGAACCGCAGGAACACATATATTACAGGAACGTGATGAAGAACTGCAGGAACACATATATTGAGGAACGTGATGAAGAACTGCGGGAACACATATATTAAGGAACGTGATGAAGAACCACAGGAACACATATATTAAGGAACGTGATGAAGAACCGCAGGAACACATATATTAAGGAACGTGATGAAGAACAGAAGGAACACATATATTAAGGAATGTGATGAAGAACCGCAGGAACACATATATTAAAGGAACGTGATGAAGAACCGCAGGAACACATGTATTACAGGAACGTGATGAAGAACTGCAGGAACACATATATTGAGGAATGTGATGAAGAACTGCAGGAACACATATATTAAAGGAACGTGATGAAGAACCGCAGGAAACACATATATTACAGGAACGTGATGAAGAACTGCAGGAACACATATATTGAGGAATGTGATGAGAACTGCAGGAACACATATATTAAGGAATGTGATGAAGAACCGCAGAACACATATATTAAAGGAACGTGATGAAGAACCGCAGGAACACATGTATTACAGGAACGTGATGAAGAACTGCAGGAACACATATATTGAGGAATGTGATGAAGAACTGCAGGAACACATATATTAAAGGGACGTGATGAAGAACCGCAGGAACACATATATTACAGGAACATGATGAAGAACTGCAGGAACACATATATTGAGGAACGTGATGAAGAACTGCAGGAACACATATATTAAAGGAACGTGATGAAGAACCGCAGGAACACATATATTACAGGAACGTGACGAAGAACTGCAGGAACACATATATTGAGGAATGTGATGAAGAACTGCGGGAACACATATATTGAGGAACGTGAATGAAGAACTGCAGGAACACATATATTGAGGAACGTGATGAAGAACTGCAGGAACACATATATTGAGGAACGTGATGAAGAACTGCAGGAACACATATATTGAGGAACGTGATGAAGAACTGCAGGAACACATATATTAAAGGAACGTGATGAAGAACCGCAGGAACACATATATTACAGGAACGTGATGAAGAACTGCAGGAACACATATATTACAGGAACGTGATGAAGAACTGCAGGAACACATATATTAAAGGAACGTGATAAAGAACCGCAGGAACACATATATTAAAGGAACGTGATGAAGAACCGCAGGAACACATATATTGAGGAATGTGATGAAGAACTGCAGGAACCCATATATTGAGGAATGTGATGAAGAACTGCAGGAACACATATATTGAGGAACGTGATGAAGAACTGCAGGAACACATATATTAAGGAACGTGATGAAGAACTGCAGGAACACATATATTAAAGGAACGTGATGAAGAACCGCAGGAACACATATATTACAGGAACGTGATGAAGAACTGCAGGAACACATATATTAAGGAACGTGATGAAGAACCACAGGAACACATATATAAAAGGAATGTGATGAAGAAGTGCAGGAACACATATATTGAGGAACGTGATGAAGAACTGCAGGAACACATATATTGAGGAATGTGATGAAGAACCGCAGGAACACCATATATTGAGGAATGTGATGAAGAACTGCGGGGAACACATATATTAAGGAACGTGATGAAGAACCACAGGAACACATATATAAAAGGAATGTGATGAAGAAGTGCAGGAACACATATATTGAGGAACGTGATGAAGAACTGCAGGAACACATATATTAAGGAACGTGATGAAGAACAGAAGGAACACATATATTGAGGAACGTGATGAAGAACTGCAGGAACACATATATTAAAGGAACGTGATGAAGAACCGCAGGAACACATATATTACAGGAACGTGATGAAGAACTGCAGGAACACATATATTGAGGAATGTGATGAAGAACTGCGGGAACACATATATTAAGGAACGTGATGAAGAACCACAGGAACACATATATTAAGGAACGTGATGAAGAACCGCAGGAACACATATATTAAGGAACGTGATGAAGAACAGAAGGAACACATATATTAAGGAATGTGATGAAGAACCGCAGGAACACATATATTAAAGGAACGTGATGAAGAACCGCAGGAACACATGTATTACAGGAACGTGATGAAGACTGCAGGAACACATATATTGAGGAATGTGATGAAGAACTGCAGGAACACATATATTAAAGGAACGTGATGAAGAACCGCAGGAACACATATATTACAGGAACGTGATGAAGAACTGCAGGAACACATATATTGAGGAATGTGATGAAGAACTGCAGGAACACATATATTGAGGAACGTGATGAAGAACTGCAGGAACACATATATTAAAGGAACGTGATGAAGAACCGCAGGAACACATATATTACAGGAACGTGACGAAGAACTGCAGAACACATATATTGAGGAATGTGATGAAGAACTGCGGGAACACATATATTGAGGAACGTGATGAAGAACTGCAGGAACACATATATTGAGGAACGTGATGAGAACTGCAGGAACACATATATTGAGGAACGTGATGAGAACTGCAGGAACACATATATTGAGGAACGTGATGAAGAACTGCAGGAAACACATATATTAAAGGAACGTGATGAAGAACCGCAGGAACACATATATTACAGGAACGTGATGAAGAACTGCAGGAACACATATATTACAGGAACGTGATGAAGAACTGCAGGAACACATATATTAAAGGAACGTGATAAAGAACCGCAGGAACACATATATTAAAGGAACGTGATGAAGAACCGCAGGAACACATATATTGAGGAATGTGATGAAGAACTGCAGGAACACATATATTGAGGAATGTGATGAAGAACTGCAGGAACACATATATTGAGGAACGTGATGAAGAACTGCAGGAACACATATATTAAGGAACGTGATGAAGAACTGCAGGAACACATATATTGAGGAACGTGATGAAGAACTGCAGGAACACATATATTAAAGGAACGTGATGAAGAACCGCAGGAACACATATATTAAAGGAACGTGATAAAGAACCGCAGGAACACATATATTACAGGAACGTGATGAAGAACTGCAGGAACACATATATAAAAGGAATGTGATGAAGAACTGCAGGAACACATATATTGAGGAACGTGATGAAGAACTGCAGGAACACATATATTAAGGAACGTGATGAAGAACAGAAGGAACACATATATTGAGGAACGTGATGAAGAACTGCAGGAACACATATATTAAAGGAACGTGATGAAGAACCGCAGGAACACATATATTACAGGAACGTGATGAAGAACTGCAGGAACACATATATTGAGGAATGTGATGAAGAACTGCGGGAACACATATATTAAGGAACGTGATGAAGAACCACAGGAACACATATATAAAAGGAATGTGATGAAGAAGTGCAGGAACACATATATTGAGGAACGTGATGAAGAACTGCAGGAACACATATATTAAGGAACGTGATGAAGAACAGAAGGAACACATATATTGAGGAACGTGATGAAGAAACTGCAGGAACACATATATTAAAGGAACGTGATGAAGAACCGCAGGAACACATATATTACAGGAACGTGATGAAGAACTGCAAGGAACACATATATTGAGGAATGTGATGAAGAACTGCGGGAACACATATATTAAGGAACGTGATGAAGAACCACAGGAACACATATATTAAGGAACGTGATGAAGAACCGCAGGAACACATATATTAAGGAACGTGATGAAGAACAGAAGGAACACATATATTAAGGAATGTGATGAAGAACCGCAGGAACACATATATTAAAGGAACGTGATGAAGAACCGCAGGAACACATATATTACAGGAACGTGATGAAGAACTGCAGGAACACATATATTGAGGAATGTGATGAAGAACTGCAGGGAACACATATATTAAAGGAACGTGATGAAGAACCGCAGGAACACATGTATTACAGGAACGTGATGAAGAACTGCAGGAACACCATATATTGAGGAATGTGATGAAGAACTGCAGGAAACACATATATTAAAGGAACGTGAATGAAGAACCGCAGGAACACATATATTACCAGGAACGTGATGAAGAACTGCAGGAACACATATATTGAGGAATGTGATGAAGAACTGCAGGAACACATATATTGAGGACGTGATGAAGAACTGCAGGAACACATATATTAAAGGAACGTGATGAAGAACCGCAGGAACACATATATTACAGGAACGTGACGAAGAACTGCAGGAACACATATATTGAGGAATGTGATGAAGAACTGCGGGAACACATATATTGAGGAACGTGATGAAGAACTGCAGGAACACATATATTGAGGAACGTGATGAAGAACTGCAGGAACACATATATTGAGGAACGTGATGAAGAACTGCAGGAACACATATATTGAGGAACGTGATGAAGAACTGCAGGAACACATTATTAAAGGAACGTGATGAAGAACCGCAGGAACACATATATTACAGGAACGTGATGAAGAACTGCAGGAACACATATATTACAGGAACGTGATGAAGAACTGCAGGAACACATATATTAAAGGAACGTGATAAAGAACCGCAGAGGAACACATATATTAAAGGAACGTGATGAAGAACCGCAGGAACACATATATTGAGGAATGTGATGAAGAACTGCAGGAACACATATATTGAGGAATGTGATGAAGAACTGCAGGAACACATATATTGAGGAACGTGATGAAGAACTGCAGGAACACATATATTAAGGAACGTGATGAAGAACTGCAGGAACACATATATTGAGGAACGTGATGAAGAAACTGCAGGAACACATATATTAAAGGAACGTGATGAAGAACCGCAGGAACACATATATTAAAGGAACGTGATAAAGAACCGCAGGAACACATATATTACAGGAACGTGATGAAGAACTGCAGGAACACATATATAAAAGGAATGTGATGAAGAACTGCAGGAACACATATATTGAGGAACGTGATGAAGAACTGCAGGAACACATATATTAAGGAACGTGATGAAGAACAGAAGGAACACATATATTGAGGAACGTGATGAAGAACTGCAGGAACACATATATTAAAGGAACGTGATGAAGAACCGCAGGAACACATATATTACAGGAACGTGATGAAGAACTGCAGGAACACATATATTGAGGAATGTGATGAAGAACTGCGGGAACACATATATTAAGGAACGTGATGAAGAACCACAGGAACACATATATAAAAGGAATGTGATGAAGAAGTGCAGGAACACATATATTGAGGAACGTGATGAAGAACTGCAGGAACACATATATTAAGGAACGTGATGAAGAACAGAAGGAACACATATATTGAGGAACGTGATGAAGAACTGCAGGAACACATATATTAAAGGAACGTGATGAAGAACCGCAGGAACACATATATTACAGGAACGTGATGAAGAACTGCAGGAACACATATATTGAGGAATGTGATGAAGAACTGCGGGAACACATATATTAGGGACCGTGATGAAGAACCACAGGAACACATATATTAAGGAACGTGATGAAGAACCGCAGGAACACATATATTAAGGAACGTGATGAAGAACAGAAGGAACACATATATTAAGGAATGTGATGAAGAACCGCAGGAACACATATATTAAAGGAACGTGATGAAGAACCGCAGGAACACATATATTACAGGAACGTGATGAAGAACTGCAGGAACACATATATTGAGGAATGTGATGAAGAACTGCAGGAACACATATATTAAAGGAACGTGATGAAGAACTGCAGGAACACATATATTACAGGAACGTGATGAAGAACTGCAGGAACACATATATTGAGGAATGTGATGAAGAACTGCAGGAACACATATATTGAGGAACGTGATGAAGAACTGCAGGAACACATATATTAAAGGAACGTGATGAAGAACCGCAGGAACACATATATTACAGGAACGTGACGAAGAACTGCAGGAACACATATATTGAGGAATGTGATGAAGAACTGCGGGAACACATATATTGAGGAACGTGATGAAGAACTGCAGGAACACATATATTGAGGAACGTGATGAAGAACTGCAGGAACACATATATTAAGGAACTTGATGAAGAACAGAAGGAACACATATATTGAGGAACGTGATGAAGAACTGCAGGAACACATATATTAAAGGAACGTGATGAAGAACCGCAGGAACACATATATTAAAGGAACGTGATGAAGAACCGCAGGAAACACATATATTACAGGAACGTGATGAAGAAACTGCAGGAACACATATATTGAGGAATGTGATGAAGAACTGCGGGAAACACATATATTTAAAGGAACGTGATGAAGAACCGCAGGAACACATATATTACAGGAACGTGATGAAGAACTGCAGGAACACATATATTGAGGAATGTGATGAAGAACTGCAGGAACACATATATTGAGGAACGTGATGAAGAAACTGCAGGAACACATATATTAAAGGAACGTGATGAAGAACCGCAGGAACACATATATTACAGGAACGTGATGAAGAACTGCAGGAACACATATATTGAGGAATGTGATGAAGAACTGCGGGAACACATATATTGAAGGAACGTGATGAAGAACTGCAGGAACACATATATTGAGGAACGTGATGAAAGAACTGCAGGAACACATATATTAAAAGGAACGTGAATGAAGAACCGCAGGAACACATATATTACAGGAACGTGATGGAAGAACTGCAGGGAACACATATATTGAGAGGAACGTTGATGAAGAACCGCAAGGACACACATATATTAAGGAACGTGATGAAGAACAGAAGGAACACATATATTGAGGAACGTGATGACGAACTGCAGGAACACATATATTAAAGGAACGTGATGAAAGAAACCGCAGGAAACACATATATTAAAGGAACGTGATGAAGAACTGCAGGAACACATTATTACAGGAACGTAATGAAGAAACTGCAGGAACCACATATATTGAGGAATGTGATGAAAGAACTGCGGGGAACACATATATTAAGGAACGTGATGAAAGAACCACAGGAACACATATATTAAGCAACGTGATGAAGAACCGCAGGAACACATATATTGAGGAATGTGATGAAGAACCGCAGGAACACATATATTAAGGAACGTGATGAAGAACCACAGGAACACATATATTAAGGAACGTGATGAAGAACCGCAGGAACACATATATTAAGGAACGTGATGAAGAACAGAAGGAACACATATATTAAGGAACGTGATGAAGAACAGAAGGAACACATATATTAAGGAATGTGATGAAGAACCGCAGGAACACATATATTAAGGAACGTGATGAAGAACCGCAGGAACACATATATTAAGGAACGTGATGAAGAACCGCAGGAACACATATATTAAGGAACGTGATGAAGAACAGAAGGAACACATATATTAAGGAACGTGATGAAGAACAGAAGGAACACATATATTAAGGAACGTGATGAAGAACAGAAGGAACACATATATTAAGGAATGTGATGAAGAACCGCAGGAACACATATAATAAAGGAACGTGATGAAGAACCGCAGGAACACATATATTACAGGAACGTGATGAAGAACTGCAGGAACACATATATTGAGGAATGTGATGAAGAACCGCAGGAACACATATATTAAGGAATGTGATGAAGAACTGCGGGAACACATATATTAAGGAACGTGATGAAGAACCGCAGGAACACATATTAAGGAACGTGATGAAGAACCGCAGGATCACATATATTGAGGAACGTGATGAAGAACCACAGGAACACATATATTAAGGAATGTGATGAAGAACCGCAGGAACACATATATTGAGGAACGTGATGAAGAACCACAGGAACACATATATTAAGGAATGTGATGAAGAACTGCAGGAACACATATTGAGGAACGTGATGAAGAACAGCAGGAACACATATTAAGGAACGTGATGAAGAACTGCAGGAACACATATTGAGGAATGTGATGAAGAACTGCAGGAACACATATATTAAAGGAACGTGATGAAGAGATGCAGGTAAGGAGAGGTGCCAGATGTTCTAGAGAAGGGTTCTGGTGTGTGACTCATGTCCGGCAGACCCGGACTTTGATCCAGGGGTTGCTCCCGGCCTGATGTGGCCACGTATCCGTGAAGCATCACGTGACATGTTTTTTCGTGCTCTTTGCGGCGTGCCCGCGAGCTCGGGGTACCGGGAAAGCGCTCACCGATTTCTTACAGACCATCCAGCCGGTCTCGTCGCTCCGGTAGCTGCGCATGCGTTTCCGCAGCCGCTTCTGCCGTTTGCTGCAGATCCATAACGTCTCGCGCGTCCGCCAGCACCAGCTGACGTTCTTCTGGCACGCGGACGAAGCAGATGACAGGAAGAACCGCACGCGCCCCAACAACAGGAGGATGGCTCGCGTGTACTAATGCCGGCATCTGGCGCGAGGACGTGAATAACTCTGCTTGGTGACGTCACCTCGAGCAGCGTGACGTATAGAAGCACTCATGCCAAAGCTGGCGCTTCAAGCACTAAGTGTGACTTCCGCTTTATTTTCAAAATAAAACCATTTCCCACTCCGACGCAGAAATGAAAGTTTCAGCAAAGAAATCCTTAAAAAATTAGGGTTTTAGAGTTGAATGCGATATTTCAAAACTGTTGGTCTGGATTGAAGTCATAGAATATACACAGCAGCATTAGGAGTTTTCTTTGACCATAGTTCTTTATTGTGAGCTTTGACCTGCTGATTCTTTTGGACCTCATTGCAGCATTCATTGTTCTGGTTCGTTTGGACCTATGGGGGCTATCGGGTTTTCATAGTTCATTTAGAGAACTATATGAATAGCATGGGCTCTGCTTGGATTTGGGTTCTTTTTGTTTAACTGGACATTCTCAGTTTGTCTGGAACAAACAAGCTGCTACTGCTGCATCTGCCCCTGCTGCATTTGCCCCTGTCGCTTATGCCCCTGCTGCATTTGCCCCTGTCGATTCTGCCCCTGCTGCATTTGCCCCAGTTTCATCTGCCCCTGCTGCATTTGCCCCTGTCGCTTATGCCCCTGCTGCATTTGTGGGGTTGTTGAATATTCTGAAGATTCATTTGAATGACATTTTTATTAGGTGAGTGCAAACTTCGGTGACTCTTCGTGCGTGTAGCGGGGGTCAAATGACTCATTCGGTGTGAATGCACCTTAAGTGACCAATTTTTCTGCAATTTTGATATTGGGTGGAAAATGCTGATTGGGGGTATGATGACTTGTATGCTAGGTTGGGTAGTAAAGACGGACAGACTGACCTAAACAGATGAGCAAGGCTGAGAGACTGAGACGGGAAGGACATGCAGCAGTTTAGGATGATTAATGATGAGGATGGTAATGTGTTGACAGGTGTCAGTTGAAAAGATGGAAAAATACTTGTTGATGAATGAAGAAAATGGGAGAAAAAAAAGAATAGAAGAGGTGATTGATGTGGAACACGAAGTAACGATTAGTTATTTCCTCTAAGTAAAGAAGTAAAGATTAGTAAGGGGGAAGTGAGAGGGGCATTGAAGAGGATGAAGAGTAGAAAGAGACTTGGTCCTGATGATATACCTGTGGAGGTATGGAAGTGTCTATGAGAGATGGCAGTGGAGTTTTGACTGGGTTGTTCAACGGGATCTTAGGAGGTGAGAAGATGCCTGAGGATTGGAGGAAAAGTGTGATGCTTCCATTTTTAAGAATAAGGGAGACGTGCAGAGTTGTAGCAACTACAGAGGAATAAAGCTGATGAGCCAAACAATGAAGGGATGGAAAGAGTAGCTGAAGCTAGACTAAGAGCAGAAGAGAACATCTGTGAGCAGCATTTCATACCAAGAAAGAACTCTACAGATGTAATGTTTGCTTTGAGGATGTTGATAGAGAAGGTCAGAGAAGGTCAGAGAGATGCACTGTGTCTTTGTAGATCTGGAGAAAGTTTATGACAGAGAAGAACTGTGGTTTTGTATGAGGAAGTCTGGAGAGACAGAGAAGTATGTTAGAGCAGGACATGTATGAGGGCTGTAAGACAGCGGTGAGGTTTGCTGTTGGGGTGACAGAGGAGTTCAAGGTGGAGGTGGGATTACATCAGGGATCAGCTCTGATCCCCGTCCTGTTTGCCATGTTGATGAACGGATAAGGTTAGACAGGAATCACCATGAACTATGATGTTTGCAGACGATACTGTGATTTATAGTGAGAGCAGAGAACAGGTGGAGGAGAAGCTGGAGAGGTGGAGGTTTGATCTGGAAAGGAAAGGACTGAAGGTCAGCAGCAGCAAGATGGAGTTCATGTGTGAATGAGAGGAACCCAAGTGGAAGAGTGAAGTTATGTTGGTAGAAGGATGCTGAGTCTAGAGCTGCAGGAAAGAGGTCTAGAGGAAAACCAAAGAGGAGGTTTATGGATGCAGAGAATGAAGACATGAAGGAAGCTGGTGTTAGAGGATGCAGAAGACAGGGGTAGATGGAGGAACCTGATTGGCTGTGGCGACTCCTGAAGGGAAAAGCTGAAAGGAAAATAAGTTTTATCTCCTAATTTATAAAGGTTAGTTTTGCCATCTTCCACTGCTATGGATCAACTGCTTTTGTGATTGACAAGTTGAGCTGGGCTTTGAGTTGGTCATCATAACTCACTTTGGCAGAGGGTAGAGACACATTATATAGTAAAAGACGTTTCTGCTGAGACTGACCTATAACCTGAAGCCTTCTTTAGGCCATAAAATCTGAGTCATCTGAGTTATTGTGTCTTTGATATAATAAGTCCCCCCCACATTGCTGGGCTCCAGCTGCTTCTGGAGATGAGCACTTGAGTCACAGAAATCTCTGTAGGAGGTCAGAAGAAGGCGTTCCAACCGTTCTCTTTTGGGGGCCATGCTACAGATATTTAGATGACCACCCAGAAAACCCTGATTTTCATTTTGAGGATCCCATGTTGTTCTCAGGTGATAAAGAGCCTAAGTCCTTTGAATGAGAGACCTAAACTGAAATGACTTCTGACGATGGTCATTTTTAAAGCTTGGTTGAGTGTGCATGTGTGAGTGTGCACGTTTGTTAATGTGTTGGTGTAAGAGTGTACTCGTGGAGCTGAAGTTGTGTTTTTGAACACGCTTCTGGCCCTTTAAGCACCCCCCTCCCCTCCCCAGGAGGATAAAGCTGCCTGTGCCCAGCAGCAGCAGCAGCAGCAGCAGCAGCAGGTGGTGCTGGTGCTGGTGCTGGTGCTGGTGCTGGTGGCGGTGACGGAGGTCTCCTCAGCATGAGTTTGGTCTCGGAGCCTGTGGACGGCAGCAGGTCCTCGTCTGCAGCCAGGAGACACCGGAGTGTGAGGAAGTCTTCCAGGAGGGATCTTCTCCTCTTACCAGGACCACCAGCAGGGGTGAGTGCCCTCATCCGTTCTTCTGTTGGAGTTTTAGTGCAGCCGTGGCGGTCACCCCTGAATAGGGGTTAGGGGATCCGGTTCTATCAGAAAACCCCACTGCCCCCCACAGATGGCTGTGTACTGCAGGTTCAGAAACATTTCTGATTTGTCTCCTCGTAAAGCTCCTCAGAGGATGAAGGCAAAGATGATGAGCGGGTGGACAGCAACGACCCAGAGGAAATGTTCCAGAACATTCAGTTCCAGAAGGAGATCATCGCCAACATCCGGAGCCGACCCTGGCCCATGAGGCGGAAGCTGAAAGTCCTGAAGTAAATCTTTTCTCCTCCGTTCTTCCTGCCTGTGGTTTCCTGTGATGTGTCTACAGGGGTCCAGATGACCCGTTGAATGATGATGCAGCAGCCTCACGTGCACCGGTGTGTGTGTGTGTGTGTGTGGGGGGGGGGGGGGTGTCAGATGACCCAGCGATCTCGGTCTGTGGACCTCCGTCCTCTGTCCGGTTTGGCTGAAAAACTCTGGGAGTGTGAAGCTGCAGAACCCCCCCAATCTTTTGAAAAGAAAAAGGGGAGGGGGCAGGAGCAGGATGGGGGGGGCTGCTGAGTGTGAGCATCAGGTAATTGCCTTTTATGGGCCGTTTGTTATCACTGCTCACTTTTACTGCCGTCATCAGCGGCGCTTGGCGAGTCGAAAACCAAAACATCTGCCACGCTTCCCTCCTCCCACCCCCCACCCCACCCAGGAGGAGTCGGAGGTTTGCCTGCAAGATCTGGAGAGCATCTACCATCACAATCAGTTTGAGGATTCTCCCGTTAATCCTCCCAGTACTTTTTAAAGATGAACTGAAGGAGCAGAGAGACCTCCGCTTGTGGAGCTGCAGATCATCCATCTCTCTGCTGGGGGGTGGGTTTGGGGACATTAAGCTTATAGCTGGTGTTAAACAACCCCCACCCCCAATAGAAAAGCTTATCATGAAGAACAATGTGGTTGAGATGTCATTGGAGAACCAAATGGATCATCTGATCAGTGAATTCTGGGAGGTTCTGACCTCTACACCCAGAGTTCCTTCTGATCTCGGAGATCCTTTTAGAACTTCTTCAGATAGTTGGTTTAACTGGTCTTCAGTCCAGATGTTGTTCTGTCCAACCGACCTGCTCTAAATGGGTTTTGAGTGGCCGGGACCAGGCCAACGGACACCTCCATGATGCCTCTGAGAACTGGAAGAAGGGTTCACGCTCAGTAGTGGGGAGCTGACGGTGAAAAGGTCAACTTTTACAGAAAAGACTTTCTTCATGAAACGCATCCTGATTGAAACCTAAAGCAGATTTAGACTGATGGCTAGTCTAACTGTCCATACGGTGGTCAAACCTGTACAGGGCACGCAGGTGACCCACTCAAAACATCAAGGTCAGAGACTGCTGGGTGGATCCGGGGATGTGTTGTCAACTCAAAAATGATCAGAATAATCCATAAATGAGTGTCTCTCTTTGTGAGTTTAGTGTGTGTTTGTGTTTTTCAAGGCAGGCCAGAGAGATCGTTCTGAAGTATGAGGGCCCGCCTTACCAGAACCAGAGGATACCAGACGGCAGGAGCAGATGTACGTGGAACTCTACCACACCTTCATTGATTTAGAGCTTCACACACAGGGTCCACTGGACTGGTTCCACAGAGAACCGCTCCAGCCACGCCAGTCCAAACACTCGTTGTTGTTTCTGTTTTTTTCTGTTACGTATTTAGATGTTTCAGTTATTTCCCCTTTTTAAGCTGTGTCAGCGAGTTCATCTGCTACAGTTGAGTTTTTCAGACCAGTAGTTTCTGCTTTTTTTCCTGCTGCAATAGTTAACCTGCTTCCGCAGTTTGAAACGGTTCAGCTGTCATCATTAGTCTGGCCTTTCATCTTTTCTGCTTCAGCCATAGCTTTCCTTAGGTGTTTCAGCAGCTGCAGATCAAACTTTGCAAGCAAGAACAATGGATCTGCAGGCTCTTGTCTTCACCTGGATCTTTACCTTCTCGTCAGGAAAAGCAGCTTCTTCTGTGCTTCAGAGCTAAAGATCATCAGAGTAACCCACATGCTGAGATGGGAACAGTATCAGTGAGCCAACGTCAGCAGCCTGCAGCAGCATGAAGGCTGCAGACGTGGATTTACTGCTCGGCTTGATGAAGCCGAGCTCCACCCTCATTTGAATGAAGAGCAGCAGCTGAATTTACAGCCGGTCAGGTTAATTAAAGCTGGAATCGGCTCCTTTAGTGTCCTCCGTTCAGAACTGGCTCTAAAGTTCTAATCTGGGGGAGGGAGGAGGGTTAGTGGCTGCGTGTAAATGCAGAACTGTGAACTACAATAAACCAAACTCGACCAGTGTCCAGCGGCTCAGGGCTGCTGTGATTGGCTGTGCAGACAGCAGCTCCTCCTCATGACGGTTTTGAAGCAGAAATGCTGAAGCTGCAGCTTCTGGTCTGATGACGCCGTAGCCTGGCATCGAAGAACACTTCAGGAGATTTATGATACTGTCTGGGTTAGTGGTTCAATTCCTGGATACCCCGGAGCTTTTGGGGGTGGATGTGTCATCCAGGGGGTGTACTGTGGGGAGGGCAATGCTCAACGTTCAGTCCGTCTAAAATGTTAACCCCCCCTCCAGCTGCTGAAGAAGATCTCCCGTCTTCTCTACAACATCGTGGTTCTCTTCATTCCATGGGAGTGAGGATCAAGAAGATTGAGAGTTAAGTCTACTGCTATATCGGGGGTGGGGGTGGGGGGTTGACTTGTGTTTCTTTTTCTCAGGTTGTGTCTTTACCTGTGCAGGTCATTTTGGGGTCAGGTGTGGCATCCTACTTCATCTTCCTCCGCTGGTTGTTCGGCATCAACATCGTCCTGACCATCATGACAGGAGCCCTTTGTCGTGCTGCCAGAGGTCTGGGGGGCAGAAGGGGTGCTTCTGTTTCTGCCCCACTTTCTTTTAATATGAAAGAACATACCCCACATGTATTTGTCTGTCACGAAATTCTCCTCGTTTCATGGATCTGAGCACAAGTAGATTCTGCTGACGTTCCTGAAAGGAAAGGCATAGATGGGCAATGGTGTGAAGAAAGGAGGGATTGTAAGGAGAGGATGGAGAGATGATTAGATTAGATTCAATAAAATAGATTAGTGTAAATAAGATTAGATAAACAAAATTAGATTAGATTAGATTTAAAAAAAATCGATCGATTAGTGTAAATAAGATTAGATTAAACAAAATTATATTAGATTAGATTTTTAAAAATTAGATTAGATTAGATTAGATCAGATTAGATTAGATCAGATTGCATCAGATTAGATTAGATTAGATTAGATTAGATTAGATCAGATTGCATTAGATTAGATTAGATCAGATTAGATTAGATTAGATTGGCATTATATTAGATTAGATTAGATTGTATTAGATTAGATTAGATTAGATTGCATTAGATTAGATTAGATTAGATTAGACTTAGATTAGATTAGATTAGATTTTATTAAATTAGATTAGAGTAGATTAGATTGCATTTAGATAGATTAGATTAGATTAGATTAGATTAGATTAGATTAGATTAGATTAGATACAAAATACAATGTAGGTTTACCCAGAAATATAATAGCAGTCAGTTCAGGATAGAGGGATGAATTCTAAATACATCTCTAAATGGATGGATAATCAGGGGATGAATGCAGAGATAAATGGTGGCTGACCCAAACCCTGAATGGTTGATGGAGGACGGACAGCATCCATTTCTTGCTTCTTGTTTACTAAATGCAGTTTGTGAAATATTTTCAGAATCTTTTCAACATTCTAGTTAAAACCCACATTGACTGGATGATTGCTTGTTTTAGCTACAGAGAATCACGTTCACATTTGGACTCAGCGCCCCCTTGTGTCCCAGTATGTTGCTACTCATTCAGTTTTTTCTGCAGGTCCAGCAGGCTTACTTGGCTTGCAGGAACCTACTATTGGATTTATCTTTGTCTCTGACCTACAGACATAAGCAATTTCCCCCACACATCACTTTACAAACCCCCACCACCACCACCACCACCACCACACACACACACACACATACAGCCTTTAATCTCATTCCTCTATTACCTGATCTTCATCTCTCTGTTCCCTCATGCTTTGCTGGCTCTAACCTCCTATTATCTCCTTCCTGCTTGGAGAGGAAAATTCTCCATAAATACTTGGATGCTTCACCTTCACATTTTACCCCTGTTATGTTTAATACCAGAGAAGAAATTCTAGTTTAGCACATCTGCTACAGAAAAACACTGCAGTTTTGTTTGTTCTTTACTGATATCATGCATGCATCCTGCACTCTGTCACCGCACTTGACTCACTGTTTTTACACATGGAGCTGATATGGTTTCTCTTCAATTCCCAATTAAGAGTTTCCAGCACTAACCTTCAGGTGTAAACGTGTGGGCGCTAACCTTCAGGTGTAAACGTGTGGCGCTAACCTTCAGGTGTAAATGTGTTGGCGCTAACCTTCAGGTGTAAACGTGTTGGCGCTACCTTCAGGTGTAAATGTGTGGGCGCTAACCTTCAGGTGTAAACTTGTTGGCGCTAACCTTCAGGTGTAAAGTGTGGCGCTAACCTTCAGGTGTAAACGTGTTGGCGCTAACCTTCAGGTGTAAATGTGTGGGCGCTAACCTTCAGGTGTAAACGTGTGGGCGCTAACCTTCAGGTATAAACTTGTTGGCGCTAACCTCAGGTGTAAACGTGTGGGCGCTAACCTTCAGGTGTAAACGTGTGGGCGCTAACCTTCAGGTGTAAACGTGTGGGCGCTAACCTTCAGGTGTAAACGTGTTGGCGCTAACCTTCAGGTGTAAACGTGTTGGCGCTAACCTTCAGGTGTAAACGTGTTGGCGCTAACCTTCAGGTGTAAACGTGTGGGCGCTAACCCTTCAGGTGTAACGTGTTGGCGCTAACCTTCAGGTGTAAACGTGTTGGCGCTAACCTTCAGGTGTAAAACGTGTTGGCGCTAACCTTCAGGTGTAAACGTGTGGGCGCTAACCTTCAGGTGTAAACGTGTGGGCGCTAACCTTCAGGTGTAAACGTGTGGGCGCTAACCTTCAGGTGTAAACGTGTGGGCGCTAACCTTCAGGTGTAAACGTGTGTGGCGCTAACCTTCAGGTGTAAACGTGTTGGGCGCTAACCTTCAGGTGTAAACGTGTTGGCGCTAACCTTCAGGTGTAAACGTGTGGGCGCTAACCTTCAGGTGTAAACGTGTGGGCGCTAACCTTCAGGTGTAAACGTGTTGGCGCTAACCTTCAGGTGTAAACGTGTGGGCGCTAACCTTCAGCTAGAAGGTTCATGCCTGCTTCATGCAGCCTCTCTGGGATCTCATGTGTAACCAGAACCTCTCCATCTCTACACTAGTTGCTAGCTGGAGCTCCGTTTGGAACCACCAGAAGTAAAACTATCCCCAAGGAGCACATGGCCTCTGCCCAGGACCTGGACACCATCTGGTCTCTCGGGGGAGCCTCTTCTTTTGTTTTAACGGTTCGGTTGACTTTAGGAGGCTGCAGTGAATGATGCTGCCTGACCTCTGAACTAGATGCTGTTTCTCGTCTGACTCTGGATCTGATTCCTGCAGGGTTACCTGCAGTATTCTGTGCTCTTCTATGGTTACTATGGACGGGTGAGGAAGATTGGCAGTGCCGGCTATAGGCTGCCTTTGGCTTACTTCCTGGTTGGAATGGCTGTTTTTGCCTACAGTTTCATCACCCTGCTGCGAAAGTAAATCGTCTCCGTTTTTTGTTTGATGGAACTTCATAACTGTCTTACATGTTTTACAAAACTCATTCTGACCGTTTTCTCTTCTCTGATTATTTGCAGCTCAGAGAGTCTTTTGTCATTGTGTTGTTTTTTAACAGGTTGTCATGCAAAGGGTCAATCCTCAAATGTAGCAGAGTTTTATCTGTGAAGGGACTGCATGGGGTGTAGTGGCTAACACGCTCAAACCCCGGTTCAAGTTGTGTCCTTTTTTCTGCAGTGTCTTCCTAGGGTCCAAAACCTTCTTCGTAGGTTATTGGCGACTCTAAACTGTCCCTTGGTGTGATTGTTGTTTGGGTTGTGAGTCTTTGGCGCTGTGACGGATGAACCCAGCTTTTGCTCAACAGTGCTGGTAAGCTCCAGCCTCCCTGTGACCCTGAACAGGAATGAACACGTTTAGGAATGGACCAATGGGATGTGCAATCAGCCTGTCAACACGTGTCAGCAGCGCCCCCCCTGCAGGGGGTTTATGGATGTGGATCAGCACAGAGCCGAGTTCTTTTTTAAATTACAAAGCTGTCCTACAGAATGGCCAGAAACTCCCGCCTGAGCTTGGCCAGTGCGTCGGACGAGAACTTCACCTTCTGCTGGAGGGTCTTCTGTGCCTGGGACTACCTGATCGGAAACCCCGAGGCTGCAGAGAGCAAAGGCGCAGCGATTGTCAACAACATCCGGGTCAGAAATGTCCACACACGTGCAACGATATCAATTTTTACTGTGTATCAAGTTCATGGTGTTTTCTGCACAGGAAGCCATTGTTGAAGAGCAGCAGAAAAAGAGAGAACCAGTTTGTGAGTTTGCCGCCTTTTTTTCAGAACTTTCACTCTGAAAGCCTCCAGCTTTGACCCACTGACATGTATCACTGCATTAGTTTTATTTCTAAAACACTTTTCACCAGAGAACATTAAAGACCCCCCCCCCCCCCCCCAATCGCACTCAACCATGAATGACCTCAATCCTCCATCAGCAGTTAGATCTGAAGGACAAACATCTTTGACATGAAGCTACAATCGGACATTTCTCTTCATTTTGATGTTTAGCTTAATTCAGTCTAAACAGAAACGTGTTCTGCTGCTGCTGCCGTCCTGGTGCCTGGTTCCTCAGTGAACGTCTCAGAGTCTGAGAGGAGCTGCGTTTGTGTTCATATCAGGGCAGTGCTCATCAGTCTGCGGATCCTGGCCAACATCCTGTGCTGCTGTCCCTCGCTGGCAGCATCTACATCATCTACTTTGTGGTGGACCGTTCCCAGAAACTGGAACAGGAGAAGCCAGCTGACGCTGTGGGAGAAGAATGAGGTCAGAGATGTGGATCTGACAGACCAGAAACCAGAAGAGATCCTCAGCTCAGGGTTTCACCTGGTTCCCCTGAAGGTGCTGTCATCTGTCCCTGCAGGTCAGCGTGGTGGTTTCTCTCATCACCATGATCGCGCCTTCTGCCTTTGAACTTGTGGCTCAGCTGGAGATGTACCACCCAAGAACCTCGCTAAGATTTCAGCTCGCCAGTTAACCCCCCTCAGTCCTGTCAGCTTGGGGGACGCCGTAAGCAGAACATTCTGTCTGACGGTGGAGTTTTTCCTCACAGTAAAACAAGAAATGTATTCTGAATTAAAACTGACCGCGATGACATTCAGCCCACCTCTGGTTAACACTGACCACACCCACTTCCTCATGGCTGATGTCCATTTATACAGCAGACACAACACCATGTTCACCACCTCCACCCCACCCACACCCACAGTGACGATGTGTCTGTCTGTGTCCACAGAGTTCTGTTTTTATATCTGGGGAACCTTTACAAGCCTCATCATCGCACTGCTGGATAAAGTCAATAGCATGAGCTCTGCAGTGAGTCACACTCACACACACACCACACTCACACACACACACACACACAACACGCACACACAGACACACACACACAAACAAACACACACAGACACACCACAACACCTACAGCTGTGATGGTTTTTATGGTTCAAAGGTGAGTCTTTCCTGAAGATCCAGAAACCAAATGCTCAAACAGCAGCGTGTGATGGTCAGACTCAGAACAACCGTGGAACCGGTCCTCTTCGGAGTTCTAACACACTAAGCCTATCACAGCAGGGACCTTCAAAGGTCCAATGGCTGACCAGTTCCGTTCTCTGTCTCCAGCTCCCATCCAGCCTCTCTAATTGGTCAGAATCGTCCTCCTCCTGGCCACTGTGTCTCAGAACGAGATGGTCAGTGTGTCCACAACAGGCAGAGGTCTCAGTGTCTCCACATCACACCAGCACCAGCAACATGGCCACCACCATGCTGAACTTCAGCAACAGGAACAACGTGGGAACCTTCATCACCAGAACAGCTTTGTTTGAAAAGAACAACCGTTCTCAGCAGGAGCAGTGCTGGGAGACCTATGTGGGACAGGTGTGTTCCAGCTCTCATCGTTCTGTTCCATGAAGATGTTTGGGCCTTTTGGATTCATCTCAGTTTCCTCTCTGCTGGAGACACCAACAGATCTTTGTCTTAAGTCAGACGTTCTGTGCAGATGTTCCAGTGTTTTTCCCCTTCGCTTTGTTTTTGTCCCACAGGGTCTTTTAGTTTTCTGAGTACTGCTCTGTACACCCCCCCCAACCATGTAGGTTATATGTGGTTGGTTTTCCATAATCTGGCGTCATTGGAGCTTAATGATAATCATAAAAATAAAAACTCTAATTTGTACTTTTAGTGAACACTTGGAGGCATCCTGACCTTGTCCAGAACCTTCATCAGAAACAGATCTTCACCATCAAGAAAGGATGTATGTTTGTGTGGAGTTCAGAGCTTTCATGACTGTTTACTCTGAGCAGAACCGGAACCGTTTCAGGAACCGTTTCAGCTTTAGTCCATCCAACCTCACATTGGTCCACAGAACATCATCTAACGGCACACTGGGTCTCAGTCGAGTCCAACCAGGCAGCTTTTTCTGGAGACACAGCTGCAGTTTTCGTGTGCAGTCATGCAGGCTCAGGACTGTGTCTTTTGTGTGTTTTTTGTCTGCATGTGTACTCCAGGAAATGCTAAAGTTGTCCATCATTGACATGATTTTCAACCGTGGCCAGCATCTTACTTATTGACTTCATCCGGGGTTGGTGGTTCGATACCTGAGCGACTGGCTGCTGCTGGGACCTGGAAAGCAATTTGTAAGTAAATTCTGACTTCATTTTAGGGTTAGGTTTAGTATTAGCAGATGGGTGGACCCATCGACTGTACATTTGCACTGGACTGAGTGACCCCCTCCCCAATGTCGTTCCAAACAGGATTATCCCCGCTTTGACAGAGTTCATGTAGCCTGATCCTGATTGGTGAGAGTGGTTTCCATAGAAATGAAACTCGACTCATCAGCTCACTGACGTATGGCTCCAACGTTCGCATTGCGAATGATTTGATTTCATTTATTTGGAGCTAGAAGAAAACCATTTTCATTGGGAAGGGGAACACACTCCATCACGTTCTACCATACTGTTATTGGTTTTAAAGCAACAAAGTTTTGCTTTTTTCCACATTTGAGGTTTTCCCACACTTGTTTAGGAACGGTTTAAATTTCAGCCAATAGTTTTAGCTAAACACACAAACAGTTAAATGAACAGTAGGGGCGCCAATTCCAACGCTTTTGGTGCGGCTGTGGTGTAGTGGTAGGGGGCGGTTTGCCTACGATTGGAAGATTGCAGGTTCATTTACCGCCTTGCCCGCCCATGTGTCAAAGGGGCCCTTGGCAAGACACTGAACCCCAAAGTCTCTGGTGAAGGTTGGTGCCAGTGTTGAGGTGTGCGGCGCCGCCATCAGTGTGAATGTGTGACTGGTGGCTGTAAAGCCCTCAGAGCGTGTTTTCCAGACTTAACGTGTCTTCTTCTCCTCCTCCTCTTCTTCTCCTTCTCCTCCTCCTACTCCTCCTCCTCGTCGTCCTCCTCCTACTCCTTCTTCTTCTCTCGCCTGAATACGAGAATTCAAATTGCAGAGAATGCCTTCACCTGATCTACAACCAGGGAATGATCTGGTGATCGCCCCCCCCCCCCCCCCCCCCCCCCCCCACACCACCACCACACCACCACCACCTCTCCGCCCCAGTTTTCTGTGTTCAGCTCATCTCAGAAAATGTCAGCCACAGCAATAAATATGATGAAGGTCTGTTCTCCTCCTCCCATGATGGGGGCCTTCTTTCTCCCCCCTGCCTTCCTGCCTTCAACGTCCTCAAACTCATCGGTCTGATGTACCTGCGGAGCTGGGGTCCTCCTCACCTGCAACGTCCCCCACCAACAGGTGTTCAGAGCTTCCAGGTTTGATACCTACACACTCACAACACAGACACACAAACACGTGCACACTAAAACCAAAGATTAAGAAGAAAGAGGAGCAGAAGAAGAAGAAGACCTAAAAGCCAAATGTTCACCAGCCATCTGAAGAGGATTCAGACATATTTATGGGCATTTAAACTTCAGAGAAAATATTGTTTAAGATTTCATTTGGATCAAACAACCTTGTTTGTCTGCCTTTATGCAAACAGTATTTTACCAGCTTATGGACCTGTTTTTCTCCTGGGTCCATATTGTTTTAATTTGTTGGCATTATGCTGAAATAAGTAGTTTATAAAAATAAGAAAAATAGGATGTTACACTTAACCTCATTTATATTTGAGTTCATAACAGGCAAAGATGATGATCTTCCACATTCTTCAGGAAGACTTAAAGACTCATTCCAGTCTTTGTTTTCTTTCATTTTTCTGATGCTGGTGGACGTAGATCAAGAAAATGAAGCTAAAAACTGCATTTCTGAGGATTTCTCTGATCAATTCATAATGAATCAGAAGAGACACAAAAAAAGGGCGTTTCAAAAAGATCATGTTTGTGACGTAGAAAACATGCAGGATCTGAAACAGCAAAAAGAGCAGGAGAACCTGCTTAAACATGCTCAATGTTTTGTCAGAAAAAGGACGTTTCTGCAGAGAACTAGGTTGGTTCTGCAGCACTTCAACCTCTCTTATCTCCTGCTGCCAGATGGTGAAACATACACA
>BOLG01001620.1:0-61249 GCA_016861445.1 Oryzias woworae
ACATGGTCATCAGACTGGTGATAGAACACGGTCATCAGACTGGTGATACAACACGATCATGATTCTGGTCGTAGAACACGGTCATCAGACTGGTGATAGAACACGGTCATCAGACTGGTGATACAACACGATCATGATTCTGGTCGTAGAACACGGTCATCAGGACTGGTGATAGAACACGGTCATCAGACTGGTCATAGAACACGGTCATCAGACTGGTGATAGAACACGGTCATCAGACTGGTGATAGAACACGGTCATCAGACTGGTGATACAACACGATCATGATTCTGGTCGTAGAACACGGTCATCAGACTGGTGATAGAACACGGTCATCAGACTGGTCATAGAACACGGTCATCAGACTGGTGATAGAACACGGTCATCAGACTGGTGATAGAGCATGGTCATCAGACTGGTGATACAGCATGGTCATCAGACTGGTGGTAGAACACGGTCATCAGACTGGTGGTAGAACACGGTCATCATTCTGGTCGTAGAACACGGTCATCATTCTGGTCGTAGAACACGGTCATCAGACTGGTGGTAGAACACAGTCATCAGACTGGTGGTAGAACACGGTCATCATTCTGGTCGTAGAACACGGTCATCAGACTGGTGATACAGCAAGGTCATCAGACTGGTGGTAGAACACGGTCATCAGACTGGTGGTAGAACACGGTCATCATTCTGGTCGTAGAATATGGTCATCATTCTGGTCGTAGAACACGGTCATCAGACTGGTGGTAGAACACAGTCATCAGACTGGTGGTAGAACACGGTCATCATTCTGGTCGTAGAACACGGTCATCAGACTGGTGATAGAACACCGTCATCAGACTGGTCATAGAACATGGTCATCAGACTGGTGGTAGAACACAGTCATCAGACTGGTGGTAGAAACACGGTCATCATTCTGGTCGTAGAACACAATCATCAGACTGGTGATACAGCACGGTCATTAGACTGGTGGTAGAAACACGGTCAATCAGACTGGTAGGTTAGAACACGGTCATCATTCTGGTCGTAGAACACGGTCATCATTCTGGTCGTAGAACACAGTCATCAGACTGGTGGTAGAACACGGTCATCATTCTGGTCGTAGAACACGGTCATCAGACTGGTGATAGAACACCGTCATCAGACTGGTCATAGAACATGGTCATCAGACTGGTGGTAGAACACGGTCATCAGACTGGTGATAGAGCACGGTCATCATTCTGGTCCGTAGAACACGGTCATCAGACTGGTAGAAGAACACGGTCATCAGACTGGTGGTAGAACACGGTCATCATTCTGGTCGTAGAACACGGTCATCATTCTGGTCGTAGAACACGGTCATCAGACTGGTAGTAGAACACGGTCATCAAACTGGTGGTAGAACACGGTCATCAGACTGGTGGTAGAACACGGTCATCAGACTGGTGATAGAGCACGGTCATATATTCTGGTGATAGAGCACGGTCATCATTCTGGTCATAGAACACGTTCATCATTTTGGTCGTAGAACACGGTCATCAGACTGGTGGTCGAGCACGGTCATCATTCTGGTCATAGAACACGTTCATCATTTTGGTCGTAGAACACGGTCATCAGACTGGTGAAAGAGCACGGTCATCATTTTGGTCGTAGCACACGGTCATCATTCTGGTCGTAGAACACGGTCATCAGAATGGTGGTAGAACACGGTCATCAGACTGGTGATAGAACACGGTCATCAGACTGGTGGTAGAACACGGTCATCATTCTGGTCGTAGAACACGGTCATCAGACTGGTGGTAGAACACGGTCTTCATTCTGGTCATAGAACACGGTCATCAGACTGGTGATAGAACACGGTCATCATTCTGGTCATAGAACACGGTCATCAGACTGGTGATAGAACACGGTCATCAGACTGGTGGTAGAACACGGTCATCAGACTGGTGGTAGAACACGGTCATCAGACTGGTGGTAGAACACGGTCATTAGACTGGTGATAGAACACCGTCATCAGACTGGTCATAGAACACGGTCATCAGACTGGTGATAGAACACGGTCATCAGACTGGTGATAGAGCATGGTCATCAGACTGGTGATACAGCACGGTCATCAGACTGGTGGTAGAACACGGTCATCAGACTGGTGGTAGAACACGGTCATCATTCTGGTGGTAGAACACGGTCATCATTCTGGTCGTAGAACACGGTCATCAGACTGGTCGTAGAACACGGTCATCAGACTGGTGGTGGAACACGGTCATCATTCTGGTCGTAGAACACGGTCATCAGACTGGTGATAGAACACAGTCATCAGACTGGTCATAGAACACAGTCATCAGACTGGTGTTAGAACACGGTCATCAGACTGGTGATAGAGCACGGTCATCATTCTGGTCGTAGAACACGGTCATCAGACTGGTAGTAGAACACGGTCATCAGACTGGTGGTAGAACACGGTCATCAGACTGGTGATAGAACACGGTCATCAGACTGGTGGTAGAACACGGTCATCATTCTGGTCGTAGAACACGGTCATCAGACTGGTGGTAGAACACGGTCTTCATTCTGGTCATAGAACACGGTCATCAGACTGGTGATAGAACACGGTCATCATTCTGGTCATAGAACACGGTCATCAGACTGGTGATAGAACACGGTCATCAGACTGGTGATAGAGCATGGTCATCAGACTGGTGATACAGCACGGTCATCAGACTGGTGGTAGAACACGGTCATCAGACTGGTGATAGAACACCGTCATCAGACTGGTCATAGAACATGGTCATCAGACTGGTGGTAGAACACGGTCATCAGACTGGTGATAGAGCACGGTCATCATTCTGGTCGTAGAACACGGTCATCAGACTGGTAGAAGAACACGGTCATCAGACTGGTGGTAGAACACGGTCATCATTCTGGTCGTAGAACACGGTCATCATTCTGGTCGTAGAACACGGTCATCAGACTGGTAGTAGAACACGGTCATCAAACTGGTGGTAGAACACGGTCATCAGACTGGTGGTAGAACACGGTCATCAGACTGGTGATAGAGCACGGTCATCATTCTGGTGATAGAGCACGGTCATCATTCTGGTCATAGAACACGTTCATCATTTTGGTCGTAGAACACGGTCATCAGACTGGTGGTCGAGCACGGTCATCATTCTGGTCATAGAACACGTTCATCATTTTGGTCGTAGAACACGGTCATCAGACTGGTGAAAGAGCACGGTCATCATTTTGGTCGTAGCACACGGTCATCATTCTGGTCGTAGAACACGGTCATCAGAATGGTGGTAGAACACGGTCATCAGACTGGTGATAGAACACGGTCATCAGACTGGTGGTAGAACACGGTCATCATTCTGGTCGTAGAACACGGTCATCAGACTGGTGGTAGAACACGGTCTTCATTCTGGTCATAGAACACGGTCATCAGACTGGTGATAGAACACGGTCATCATTCTGGTCATAGAACACGGTCATCAGACTGGTGATAGAACACGGTCATCAGACTGGTGGTAGAAACACGGTCATCAGACTGGTGGTAGAACACGGTCATCAGACTGGTGGTAGAACACGGTCATTAGACTGGTGATAGAACACCGTCATCAGACTGGTCATAGAACACGGTCATCAGACTGGTGATAGAACACGGTCATCAGACTGGTGATAGAGCATGGTCATCAGACTGGTGATACAGCACGGTCATCAGACTGGTGGTAGAACACGGTCATCAGACTGGTGGTAGAACACGGTCATCATTCTGGTGGTAGAACACGGTCATCATTCTGGTCGTAGAACACGGTCATCAGACTGGTCGTAGAACACGGTCATCAGACTGGTGGTGGAACACGGTCATCATTCTGGTCGTAGAACACGGTCATCAGACTGGTGATAGAACACAGTCATCAGACTGGTCATAGAACACGGTCATCAGACTGGTGTTAGAACACGGTCATCAGACTGGTGATAGAGCACGGTCATCATTCTGGTCGTAGAACACGGTCATCAGACTGGTAGTAGAACACGGTCATCAGACTGGTGGTAGAACACGGTCATCAGACTGGTGATAGAACACGGTCATCAGACTGGTGGTAGAACACGGTCATCATTCTGGTCGTAGAACACGGTCATCAGACTGGTGGTAGAACACGGTCTTCATTCTGGTCATAGAACACGGTCATCAGACTGGTGATAGAACACGGTCATCATTCTGGTCATAGAACACGGTCATCAGACTGGTGATAGAACACGGTCATCAGACTGGTGATAGAGCATGGTCATCAGACTGGTGATACAGCACGGTCATCAGACTGGTGGTAGAACACGGTCATCAGACTGGTGGTAGAACACGGTCATCATTCTGGTGGTAGAACACGGTCATCATTCTGGTCGTAGAACACGGTCATCAGACTGGTCGTAGAACACGGTCATCAGACTGGTGGTGGAACACGGTCATCATTCTGGTCGTAGAACACAGTCATCAGACTGGTGATAGAACACAGTCATCAGACTGGTCATAGAACACGGTCATCAGACTGGTGTTAGAACACGGTCATCAGACTGGAGATAGAGCACGGTCATCATTCTGGTCGTAGAACACGGTCATCATTCTGGTCGTAGAACACGGTCATCAGACTGGTCGTAGAACACGGTCATCAGACTGGTGGTGGAACACGGTCATCATTCTGGTCGTAGAACACAGTCATCAGACTGGTGATAGAACACAGTCATCAGACTGGTCATAGAACACGGTCATCAGACTGGTGTTAGAACACGGTCATCAGACTGGAGATAGAGCACGGTCATCATTCTGGTCGTAGAACACGGTCATCAGACTGGTGATAGAACACGGTCATCAGACTGGTGGTAGAACACGGTCATCATTCTGGTGGTAGAACACGGTCATCATTCTGGTCATAGAACACGGTCATCAGACTGGTGATAGAACACGGTCATCAGACTGGTGGTAGAACACGGTCATCAGACTGGTGGTAGAACACGGTCATCAGACTGGTGGTGGAACACGGTCATTAGACTGGTGATAGAACACCGTCATCAGACTGGTCGTAGAATACGGTCGTCAGACTGGTGACAGAGCACGTTCATCAGACTGGTGATAGAGCACGGTCATCAGACTGGTGGTAGAACACGGTCATCAGACTGGTGATAGAACACGGTCATCAGACTGGTGATAGAGCACGGTCATCATTCTGGTCGTAGAACACGGTCATCATTCTGGTCGTAGAACACGGTCATCATTCTGGTCGTAGAACACGGTCATCAGACTGGTAGTAGAACACGGTCATCAGACTGGTGGTAGAACACGGTCATCATTCTGGTGGTAGAACACGGTCATCATTCTGGTGGTAGAACACGGTCATCAGACTGGTCGTAGAACACGGTCATCAGACTGGTGGTGGAACACGGTCATCATTCTGGTCGTAGAACACGGTCATCAGACTGGTGATAGAACACAGTCATCAGACTGGTGGTAGAACACGGTCATCAGACTGGTGGTAGAACACGGTCATTAGACTGGTGATAGAACACGGTCATCAGACTGGTCATAGAACACGGTCATCAGACTGGTGATAGAACACGGTCATCAGACTGGTGATAGAGCATGGTCATCAGACTGGTGATACAGCACGGTCATCAGACTGGTGGTAGAACACGGTCATCAGACTAGTGGTAGAACACGGTCATCATTCTGGTCGTAGAACACGGTCATCAGACTGGTGATAGAACACCGTCATCAGACTGGTCATAGAACATGGTCATCAGACTGGTGGTAGAACACGGTCATCAGACTGGTGATAGAGCACGGTCATCATTCTGGTCGTAGAACACGGTCATCAGACTGGTAGAAGAACACGGTCATCAGACTGGTGGTAGAACCACGGTCATCATTCTGGTCGTAGAACACGGTCATCATTTTGGTCGTAGAACACGGTCATTCAGACTGGTAGTAGAACACGGTCATCAAACTGGTGGTAGAACACGGTCATCAGACTGGTGGTAGAACACGGTCATCAGACTGGTGATAGAGCACGGTCATCATTCTGGTGATAAAGCACGGTCATCATTCTGGTCATAGAACACGTTCATCATTTTGGTCGTAGAACACGGTCATCAGACTGGTGGTCGAGCACGGTCATCATTCTGGTCATAGAACACGTTCATCATTTGGTCGTAGAAACACGGTCATCAGACTGGTGATAGAGCACGGTCATCATTTTGGTCGTAGCACACGGTCATCATTCTGGTCGTAGAACACGGTCATCAGAATGGTGGTAGAACACTGTCATCAGACTGGTGATAGAACACGGTCAATCAGACTGGTGGTAGAACACGGTCATCATTCTGGTCGTAGAACACGGTCATCAGACTGGTGGTAGAACACGGTCCTTCATTCTGGTCATAGAACACGTCATCAGACTGGTGATAGAACACGGTCATCATTCTGGTCATAGAACACGGTCATCAGACTGGTGATAGAACACGGTCAGCAGACTGGTAGGTAGAACACGGTCATCAGACTGGTGGTAGAACACGGTCATCAGAACTGGTGGTAGAACACGGTCATTAGACTGGTGATAGAACACCGTCATCAGACTGGTCATAGAACACGTTCATCAGACTGGTGATAGAACACGGTCATCAGACTGGTGATAGAGCATGGTCATCAGACTGGTGATACAGCACGGTCATCAGACTGGTGGTAGAACGGTCATCAGACTGGTGGTAGAACACGGTCCATCATTCTGGTGGTAGAACACGGTCATCATTCTGGTCGTAGAACACGGTCATCAGACTGGTCGTAGAACACGGTCATCAGACTGGTGGTGGAACACGGTCATCATTCTGGTCGTAGAACACGGTCATTCAGACTGGTGATAGAACCACAGTCATCAGACTGGTCATAGAACACGGTCATCAGACTGGTGTTAGAACACGGTCATCAGACTGGTGATAGAGCACGGTCATCATTCTGGTCGTAGAACCACGGTCATCAGACTGGTGGTAAGAACACGGTCATCAAGACTGGTGATAGAACACGGTCATCCAGACTGGTGGTAGAACACGGTCATCATTCTGGTCGTAGAACACGGTCATCAGACTGGTGGTAGAACACGGTCATCATTCTGGTCGTAGAACACGGTCATCATTCTGGTCGTAGAACACGGTCATCAGACTGGTAGTAGAACACGGTCATCAGACTGGTGGTAGAACATGGTCATCAGACTGGTGATACAGCACGGTCATCAGACTGGTGATACAGCACGGTCATCAGACTGGTGGTAGAACACGGTCATCAGACTGGTGGTAGAACACGGTCATCATTCTGGTGGTAGAACACGGTCATCATTCTGGTCGTAGAACACGGTGATCAGACTGGTCGTAGAACACGGTCATCAGACTGGTGGTGGAACACGGTCATCATTCTGGTCGTAGAACACGGTCATCAGACTGGTGATAGAACACAGTCATCAGACTGGTCATAGAACACGGTCATCAGACTGGTGTTAGAACACGGTCATCAGACTGGTGATAGAGCACGGTCATCATTCTGGTCGTAGAACACGGTCATCAGACTGGTGATAGAACACGGTCATCAGACTGGTGATAGAGCACGGTCATCATTCTGGTCGTAGAACACGGTCATCATTCTGGTCGTAGAACACGGTCATCATTCTGGTCGTAGAACACGGTCATCAGACTGGTAGTAGAACACGGTCATCAAACTGGTGGTAGAACACGGTCATCATTCTGGTCGTAGAATACGGTCGTCAGACTGGTGACAGAGCACGTTTATCAGACTGGTGATAGAGCACGGTCATCAGACTGGTGGTAGAACACGGTCATCAGACTGGTGATAGAGCAACGGTCATCATTCTGGTCGTAGAACACGGTCATCGTTCTGGTCGTAGAACACGGTCATCATTCTGGTCGTAGAACACGGTCATCAGACCTGGTGGTCGAGCACGGTCATCATTCTGGTCATAGAACACGGTCCATCATTCTGGTCTTAGAACACGGTCATCAGACTGGTGATAGAACACGGTCATCATTCTGGTGGTAGAGCACGGTCATCATTTTGGTCGTAGAACACGGTCATCGTTCTGGTCGTAGAACACGGTCATCAGACTGGTGGTAGAACACGGTCATCAGACTGGTGGTAGAACACGGTCATCAGACTGGTCAAAGAACACGGTCATTAGACTGGTGATAGAACACGGTCATCAGACTGGTCAAAGAACACGGTCATTAGACTGGTGATAGAACACGGTCATCAGACTGGTCATAGAACACGGTCATCAGACTGGTGATAGAACACGGTCATCAGACTGGTGATAGAGCATGGTCATCAGACTGGTGATACAGCACGGTCATCAGACTGGTGGTAGAACACGGTCATCAGACTGGTGGTAGAAACACGGTCATCATTCTGGTCGTAGAACACGGTCATCATTCTGGTCGAGAACACGGTCATCCGACTGGTGGTAGAACACAGTCATCAGACTGGTGGTAGAACACGGTCATCAGACTGGTGGTAGAACACGGTCATCAGACTGGTGATAGAACACGGTCATCATCTGGTCGTAGAACACGGTCATCAGACTGGTAGAAGAACACGGTCATCAGACTGGTGTAGAACACGGTCATCATCTGGTCGTAGAACACGGTCATCATTCTGGTCGTAGAACACGGTCATCAGACTGGTAGTAGAACACGGTCATCAGACTGGTGGTAGAACACGGTCATCATTCTGGTCGTAGAACACAGTCATCATTCTGGTCGTAGAACACGGTCATCAGACTGGTAGTAGAACACGGTCATCAGACTGGTGGTAGAACACGGTCATCAGACTGGTAGTAGAACACGGTCATCAAACTGGTGGTAGAACACGGTCATCATTCTGGTCGTAGAACACGGTCATCATTCTGGTCGTAGAACACGGTCATCAGACTGGTCGTAGAACACGTCATAGACTGGTGGTAGAACACGGTCATCAGACTGGTGGTAGAACACGGTCATCATTCTGGTCGTAGAACGGTCGTCAGACTGGTACAAGCACGGTCATCAGACTGGTGGTAGAACACGGTCATCAGACTGGTGATAGAGCACGGTCATCATTCTGGTGATTGAGCACGGTCATCATTCTGGTCATAGAACACGGTCATCATTCTGGTCGTAGAACACGGTCATCAGACTGTGTCGAGCACGGTCATCATTCTGTCGTAGAACACGGTCATCAGACTGGTCGTAGAACACGGTCATCAGACTGGTGATAGAACACGGTCATCATTCTGGTGGTAGAGCACGGTCATCATTTTGGTCGTAGAACACGGTCATCGTTCTGGTCGTAGAACACGGTCATCAGACTGGTGGTAGAACACGGTCATCAGACTGGTCAAAGAACACGGTCATTAGACTGGTGATAGAACACGGTCATCAGACTGGTCATAGAACACGGTCATCAGACTGGTGATAGAACACGGTCATCAGACTGGTGATAGAGCATGGTCATCAGACTGGTGATAGAACACGGTCATCAGACTGGTGGTAGAACACGGTCATCAGACTGGTGGTAGAACACGGTCATCATTCTGGTCGTAGAACACGGTCATCATCTGGTCGTAGAACACGGTCATCAGACTGGTGGTAGAACACGGTCATCAGACTGGTGATAGAACACGGTCATCATTCTGGTCGTAGAACACGGTCATCAGACTGGTGATAGAACACGGTCATCAGACTGGTCATAGAACACGGTCATCAGACTGGTGGTAGAACACGGTCATCAGACTGGTGATAGAACACGGTCATCATTCTGGTCGTAGAACACGGTCATCAGACTGTGGAAGAACACGGTCATCATTCTGGTCGTAGAACACGGTCATCAGACTGGTGATAGAACACGGTCATCAGACTGGTCGTAGAACACGGTCATCAGACTGGTGTAGAACACGGTCATCAGACTGGTGATAGAACACGGTCATCATTCTGGTCGAGAACACGGTCATCAGACTGGTAAGAACACGGTCATCAGACTGGTGGTAGAACACGGTCATCATTCTGGTCGTAGAACACGGTCATCATTCTGGTCGTAGAACACGGTCATCAGACTGGTATAGAACACGGTCATCAGACTGGTGGTAGAACACGGTCATCATTCTGGTCGTAGAACACGGTCATCAGACTGGTGAAGAGCACGTCATCAGACTGGTGATAGAACACGGTCATCAGACTGGTGGTAGAACACGGTCATCAGACTGGTGATAAGCACGGTCATCATTCTGGTGATAGAACACGGTCATCATTCTGGTCGTAGAACACGGTCATCATTCTGGTCGTATAACACGGTCATCAGACTGGTGATAGAACACGGTCATCATTGACTGGTGAGAGAACACGGTCATCATTTTGGTCGTAGAACACACGTCATCATTCTGGTCGTAGAACACGGTCATCAGACTGGTGGTAGAACACGGTCATCAGACTGGTGGTAGAACACGGTCATCAGACTGGTGATAGAGCACGGTCATCAGACTGGTGATAGACACGGTCATCAGACTGGTGGTAGAACACGGTCATCAGACTGGTGGTAGAACACGGTCATCATTCTGGTCGTAGAACACGGTCATCATTCTGGTCGTAGAACACGGTCATCAGACTGGTGGTAGAACACGGTCATCAGACTGGTGGTAGAACACGGTCATCATTCTGGTCGTAGAACACGGTCATCAGACTGGTGATAGAACACAGTCATCAGACTGGTCATAGAACACGGTCATCAGACTGGTGGTAGAACACGGTCATCAGACTGGTGATAGAGCACGGTCATCATTCTGGTCGTAGAACACGGTCATCAGACTGGTATAGAACACGGTCATCATTCTGGTCGTAGAACACGGTCATCAGACTGGTGATAGAGCACGGTCATCATTCTGGTCGTAGAACACGGTCATCAGACTGGTAGAAGAACACGGTCATCATTCTGGTCGTAGAACACGGTCATCAGACTGGTGATAGAACACAGTCATCAGACTGGTCATAGAACACGGTCATCAGACTGGTGGTAGAACACGGTCATCAGACTGGTGATAGAACACGGTCATCATTCTGGTCGTAGAACACGGTCATCAGACTGGTAGTAGAACACGGTCATCAGACTGGTGGTAGAACACGGTCATCATTCTGGTCGTAGAACACGGTCATCATTCTGGTGTAGAACACGGTCATCAGACTGGTCGTAGAACACGGTCATCAGACTGGTGTAGAACACGGTCATCATTCTGGTCGGAACACGGTCATCAGACTGGTGAAGAACACGGTCATCAGACTGGTGATAGAACACGGTCATCAGACTGGTGGTAGAACACGTCATCAGACTGGTGATAGAGCACGGTCATCATTCTGGTGATAGAGCACGGTCATCATTCTGGTCATAGAACACGGTCATCATTCTGGTCGTAGAACACGGTCATCAGACTGGTGATAGAACACGGTCATCAGACTGGTGATAGAGCACGGTCATCATTTTGGTCGTAGAACACGGTCATCATTCTGGTCGTAGAACACGGTCATCAGACTGGTGGTAGAACACGGTCATCAGACTGGTGGTAGAACACGGTCATCAGACTGGTGATAGACACGGTCATCAGACTGGTGAGTAGAACACGGTCATCAGACTGGTGGTAGAACACGGTCATCAGACTGGTGGTAGAACACGGTCATCATTCTGGTCGTAGAACACGGTCATCATTCTGGTCGTAGAACACGGTCATCAGACTGGTGGTAGAACACGGTCATCAGACTGGTGATAGAGCACGGTCATCATTCTGGTCGTAGAACACGGTCATCAGACTGGTGATAGAGCATGGTCATCAGACTGGTCATAGAACACGGTCATCAGACTGGTGGTAGAACACGGTCATCAGACTGGTGATAGAACACGGTCATCATCTGGTCGTAGAACACGGTCATCAGACTGGTGGTAGAACACGGTCATCATTCTGGTCGTAGAACACGGTCATCAGACTGGTGATAGAACACGGTCATCAGACTAGTCATAGAACACAGTCATCAGACTGGTGATAGAACACGGTCATCAGACTGGTGATAGAGCACGGTCATCAGACTAGTGGTAGAACACGTCATGATTCTGGTCGTACAACACGGTCATCAGACTGGTGGTAGAACACGGTCATGATTCTGGTCGTAGAACACGGTCATCAGACTGGTGGTAGAACACGGTCATCATTCTGGTGGTAGAACACGGTCCATTCATTCTGGTGGTAGAAACACGGTCATCAGACTGGTCGTAGAACACGGTCATCAGACTGGTGGTGGAACACGGTCATCATTCTGGTCGTAGAACACGGTCATCAGACTGGTGATAGAACACAGTCATCAGACTGGTCATAGAACACCGGTCATCAGACTGTGTTAGAACACGGTCATCAGAACTGGTGATAGAGCACTGTCAATCATTCTGGTCGTAGAACACGGTCATCAGACTGGTAGTAGAACACGGTCATCAGACTGGTGGTAGAACACGGTCAATCATTCTGGTCGTAGAACACGGTCATCATTCTGGTCGTAGAACACGGTCATCAGACTGGTAGTAGAACACGGTCATCAGACTGGTGTAGAACATGGTCATCATACTGGTGATACAGCACGGTCATCAGACTGGGTGATACAGCACGGTCATCAGACTGGTGGTAGAACACGTCATCAGACTGGTGGTAGAACACGGTCCATCATTCTGGTGGTAGAACACGGTCATCATTCTGGTCGTAGAACACGGTGATCAGACTGGTCGTAGAACACGGTCCATCAGACTGGTGATAGAACACAGTCATCAGACTGGTCATAGAACACGGTCATCAGACTGGTGTTAGAACACGGTCATCAGACTGGTGATAGAGCACGGTCATCATTCTGGTCGTAGAACACGGTCCATCAGACTGGTGATAGAACACGGTCATCAGACTGGTGAGAGGCACGGTCATCATTCTGGTCGTAGAACACGGTCATCATTCTGGTCGTAGAACACGGTCATCATTCTGGTCGTAGAACACGGTCATCAGACTGGTAGTAGAACACGGTCATCAAACTGGTGTAGAACACGGTCATCATTCTGGTCGTAGAATACGGTCGTCAGACTGTGACAGAGCACGTTTATCGAGACTGGTGATAGAGCACGGTCATCAGACTGGTTGGTAGAACACGGTCATCAGACTGGTGATAGAGCACGGTCATCATTCTGGTCGTAGAACACGGTCATCGTTCTGGTCGTAGAACACGGTCATCATTCTGGTCGTAGAACACGGTCATCAGACTGGTGGTCGAGCACGGTCATCATTCCTGGTCATAGAACAGCGGTCATCATTCTGGTCGTAGAACATACGGTCATCAGACTGTGATAGAACACGGTCATCATTCTGGTGGTAGAGCACGGTCATCATTTTGGTCGTAGAACACGGTCATATCGTTCTGGTCGTAGAACACGGTCATCAACTGGTGGAGAACACGGTCATCAGACTGGTGGTAGAACACGGTCATCAGACTGGTCAAAGAACACGGTCATTAGACTGGTGATAGAACACGGTCATCAGACTGGTCAAAGAACACGGTCATATAGACTGGTGATAGAACCACGGTCATCAGACTGGTCATAGAACAACGTCATCAGACTGGTGATAGAACACGGTCATCAGACTGGTGATAGAGCATGGTCATCAGACTGGTGATACAGCACGGTCCATCAGACTGTGGTAGAACACGGTCATCAGACTGGTGGTAGAACACGGTCATACATTCTGGTCGTAGAACACGGTCATCATTCTGGTCGTAGAACACGGTCATCCGACTGGTGGTAGAACACAGTCATCAGACTTGTGGTAGAACACGGTCATCAGACTGGTGGTAGAACACGGTCATCAGACTGGTGATAGAGCACGGTCATCATTCTGGTCGTAGAACATGGTCATCAGACTGGTAGAAGAACACGGTCATCAGACTGGTGGTAGAACACGGTCATCATTCTGGTCGTAGAACACGGTCATCATTCTGGTCCGTAGAACACGGTCATCAGACTGGTAGTAGAACAACGGTCATCAGACGGGTGGTAGAACACGGTCATCATTCTGGTCGTAGAACACAGTCATCATTCTGGTCGTAGAACACGGTCATCAGACTGGTAGTAGAAACACGGTCATCAGACTGGGTGGTAGAACACGGTCATCAGACTGGTAGTAGAACACGTCATCAAACTGGTGGTAGAAACACGGTCATCATTCTGGTCGTAGAACACTGGTCATCATTCTGGTCGTAGAACAAACGGTCATCAGGCTGGTCGTAGAACACAGTCAATAGACTGGGTAGTAGAACACGGTCATTAAACTGGTGGTAGAACACGGTCATCATTCTGGACGTAGAATACGGTCGTCAGACTGGTGACAGAGCACGGTCATCAGACTGGTGGTAGAACACGGTCATCAGACTGGTGATAGAGCACGGTCATCATTCTGGTGATAGAGCACGGTCATTATTCTAGTCATAGAACACGTTCATCATTCTGGTCGTAGAACACGGTCATCAGACTGGTGGTCGAGCACGGTCATCATTCTGGTCGTAGAACACGGTCATCATTCTGGTCGTAGAACACGGTCATCAGACTGGTGATAGAACACGGTCATCATTCTGGTGGTAGAGCACGGTCAATCATTTTGGTCGTAGAACAACGGTCATCGTTCTGGTCGTAGAACACGGTCATCAGACTGGTGGTAGAACACGGTCATCAGACTGGTCAAAGAACACGGTCATTAGACTGGTGATAGAACACGGTCATCAGACTGGTCATAGAACACGGTCATCAGACTGGTGATAGAACAACGGTCATCAGACTGGTTGATAGAGCATGGTCATCAGACTGGTGATACAGCACGGTCATCAGACTGGTGGTAGAAAAACACGGGTCATCAGACTGGTGGTAGAACACGGTAATCATTCTGGTCGTAGAACACGGTCATCATTCTGGTCGTAGAACACGGTCATCAGACTGGTGGTAGAACACGGTCATCAGACTGGTGATAGAGCACGGTCATCATTCTGGTCGTAGAACACGGTCATCAGACTGGTGATAGAACACAGTCATCAGACTGGTCATAGAACACGGTCATCAGACTGGTGGTAGAACATGGTCATCAGACTGGTGATAGAGCACGGTCATCATTCTGGTCGTAGAACACGGTCATCAGACTGGTAGAAGAACACGGTCATCAGACTGGTGGTAGAACATGGTCATCAGACTGGTGATACAGCACGGTCATCAGACTGGTGATACAGCAACGGTCATCAGACTGTGGTAGAACACGGTCATCAGACTGGTGGTAGAACACGGTCATCATTCTGGTGGTAGAACACGGTCATCATTCTGGTCGTAGAACACGGTGATCAGACTGGTCGTAGAACACGGTCATCAGACTGGTGATAGAACACAGTCATCAGACTGGTCATAGAACACGGTCATCAGACTGGTGTTAGAACAACGGTCATCAGACTGGTGATAGAGGCACGGTCATCATTCTGGTCGTAGAACACGGTCATCAGACTGGTGATAGAACACGGTCATCAGACTGGTGATAGAGCACACGGTCATCATTCTGGTCGTAGAACACGGTCATCATTCTGGTCGTAGAAACACGGTCATCATTCTGGTCGTAGAACACGGTCATCAGACTGGTAGTAGAACACGGTCATCAAACTGGTGGTAGAACACGGTCATCATTCTGGTCGTAGAATACGGTCGTCAGACTGGTGACAGAGCACGTTATCAGACTGGTGATAGAGCACGGTCATCAGACTGTGGTAGAACACGGTCATCAGACTGGTGATAGAGCACGGTCATCATTCTGGTCGTAGAACACGGTCATCGTTCTGGTCGTAGAACACGGTCATCATTCTGGTCGTAGAACACGGTCATCAGACTGGTGGTCGAGCACGGTCATCATTCTGGTCATAGAACACGGTCATCATTCTGGTCGTAGAACACGGTCATCAGACTGGTGATAGAACACGGTCATCATTCTGGTGGTAGAGCACGGTCATCATTTTGGTCGTAGAACACGGTCATCGTTCTGGTCGTAGAACACGGTCATCAGACGGTGGTTAGAACACGGTCATCAGACTGGTGGTAGAACACGGTCATCAGACTGTCAAAGAACACGGTCATTAGACTGGTGATAGAACACGGTCATCAGACTGGTCAAAGAACACTGTTCATTAGACTGGTGATAGAACACGGTCATCAGACTGGTCATAGAACAACGGTCATCAGACTGGTGAGTAGAACACGGTCCATCAGACTGGTGATAGAGCATGGTCATCAGACTGGTGATACAGCACGGTCCATCAGACTGGTGGTAGAACACGGTCATCAGACTGGTGGTAGAACAACGGTCATCATTCTGGTCGTAGAACACGGTCATCATTCTGGTCGTAGAACACGGTCCATCAGACTGGTGGTAGAACACAGCATCAGACTTGTGGTAGAACACGGTCATCAGACTGGTGGTAGAACACGGTCATCAGACTGGTGATAGAGCACGGTCATCATTCTGGTCGTAGAACATGGTCATCAGACTGGTAGAAGAACACGGTCATCAGACTGGTGGTAGAACACGGTCATCATTCTGGTCGTAGAACACGGTCATCATTCTGGTCGTAGAACACGGTCATCAGACTGGTAGTAGAACACGGTCATCAGACTGGTGGTAGAACACGGTCATCATTCTGGTCGTAGAACACAGTCATCATTCTGGTCGTAGAACACGGTCATCAGACTGGTAGTAGAACACGGTCATCAGACTGGTGGTAGAACACGGTCATCAGACTGGTAGTAGAACACGGTCATCAAACTGGTGGTAGAACACGGTCATCATTCTGGTCGTAGAACACGGTCATCATTCTGGTCGTAGAACACGGTCATCAGGCTGGTCGTAGAACACAGTCAATAGACTGGTAGTAGAACACGGTCATTAAACTGGTGGTAGAACACGGTCATCATTCTGGACGTAGAATACGGTCGTCAGACTGGTGACAGAGCACGGTCATCAGACTGGTGGTAGAACACGGTCATCAGACTGGTGATAGAGCACGGTCATCATTCTGGTGATAGAGCACGGTCATTATTCTAGTCATAGAACACGTTCATCATTCTGGTCGTAGAACACGGTCATCAGACTGGTGGTCGAGCACGGTCATCATTCTGGTCGTAGAACACGGTCATCATTCTGGTCGTAGAACACGGTCATCAGACTGGTGATAGAACACGGTCCAGTCATTCTGGTGGTAGAGCACGGTCATCATTTTGGTCGTATGAACACGGTCATCGTTCTGGTCGTAGAACACGGTCATCAGACGGGTGGTAGAACACGGTCATCAGACTGGTCAAAGAACACGGTCATTAGACTGGGGATAGAACACGGTCATCAGACTGGTCATAGAACCGGGTCATCAGACTGGTTATAGAACAACGGTCATCAGACTGGTGATAGAGCATGGTCATCAGACTGGTGATACAGCAACGGTCATCAGACTGGTGGTATAACACGGTCATCAGACTGGTGGTAGAACACGGTAATCTATTCTGGTCGTAGAACACGGTCATCATTCTGGTCGGAGAACACGGTCATCAGACTGGTGGTAGAACACGGTCATCAGACCTGGTGATAGAGCACGGTCATCATTCTGGTCGTAGAACACGTCCATCAGACTGGTGATAGAACACAGTCATCAGACTGGTCATGAGAACACGGTCATCAGACTGGTGTAGAAACATGTCATCAGACTGGTGTATAGAGCACGGTCATCATTCTGGTCGTAGAACACGGTCATCAGACTGGTAGAAGAACACGGTCATCATTCTGGTCGTAGAACACGTCAGCAGACTGTGATAGAACACAGTCATCAGACTGGTCATAGAACACGGTCATCAGACTGGTGGTAGAACACGGTCATCAGACTGGTGATAGAACACGTCCATCATTCTGTCGTAGAACACGGTCATCAGACTGGTAGAAGAACACGGTCATCAGACTGGTGGTAGAACACTGTCATCATTCTGGTCGTAGAACACGGTCATCATTCTGGTCGGAGAACACGGTCATCAGACTGGTAGTTAGAACACGGTCATCAGACCGGGTTAGGTAGAACACTGTCAATCATTCCTGGTCGTAGAATACTGTCGTCAGACTGGTGAAAGGAGCACGTTCTTCACACTGGTGATAGAGCACGGTCATCAACTGGTGGTAGAACACGGTCATCAGACTGGTGATAGAGCAACGTCATCATTCTGGTGATTGAGCAACGGTCATCATTCTGGTCATAGAACACGGTCATCATTCTGGTCGTATAACACGGTCATCAGACTGGTATAGAACACGGTCATCATTCTGGTGATAGAGCACGGTCATCATTTTGGTCGTAGAACACGGTCATCATTCTGGTCGTAGAAGACGATTATCAGACTGGTAGTAGAGCACGGTCATCAGACTGGTGGTAGAACACGGTCATCATTCTGGTCGTAGAACAACGGTCACAGACTGGTAGTAGAACAAACGGTCATCAGACTAGTCATAGAACACAGTCATCAGACTGGTGATAGAACACGGTCATCAGACTGGTGATAGAGCACGGTCATCAGACTAGTGGTAGAACACGTCATGATTCTGGTCGTACAACACGGTCATCAGACTGGTGGTAGAACACGGTCATGATTCTGGTCGTAGAACACGGTCATCAGACTGGTGGTAGAACACGGTCATCATTCTGGTCATAGAACACTGTCATCAGACTGGTGATAGAACACGGTCATCATTCTGGTCATAGAACACGGTCATCAGACTGGTGATAGAACACGGTCATCAGACTGGTGATAGAACACGGTCATCAGACTGGTCATAGAACACGGTCATCAGACTGGTGATAGAACACGGTCATCAGACTGGTAGATAGAACACGGTCATCATTCTGGTCGTAGAACACGGTCATCATTCTGGTCGTAAACACGGTCATCAGACTGGTAGTAGAACACGGTCATCAGACTGGTGTAGAACACGGTCATCATTCTGGTCGTAGAACACGGTCATCATTCTGGTCGTAGAACACGGTCATCAGACTGGTGTAGAACACGTCATCAGACTGGTGGTAGAACACGGTCATCAGACTGGTAGTAGAACACGGTCATCAGACTGGTGGTAGAACACGGTCATCATTCTGGTCGTAGAACACGGTCATCAGACTGGTGATAGAGCACGGTCATCAGACTGGTGATACAGCACGGTCATCAGACTGGTGGTAGAACACGGTCATCAGACTGGTGGTAGAACACGGTCATCATTCTGGTGGTAGAACACGGTCATCATTCTGGTCGTAGAACACGGTCATCAGACTGGTCGTAGAACACGGTCATCAGACTGGTGGTAGAACACGGTCATCATTCTGGTCGTAGAACACGGTCATCAGACTGGTGATAGAACACAGTCATCAGACTGGTCATAGAACACGGTCATCAGACTGGTGTTAGAACACGGTCATCAGACTGGTGATAGAGCACGGTCATCATTCTGGTCGTAGAACACGGTCATCAGACTGGTGATAGAACACGGTCATCAGACTGGTGATAGAACACGGTCATCATTCTGGTCGTAGAAACACGGTCATCATTCTGGTCGTAGAACACGGTCATCATTCTGGTCGTAGAACACGGTCATCAGACTGGTAGTAGAACACGGTCATCAGACTGGTGGTAGAACACGGTCATCATTCTGGTCGTAGAATACGGTCGTCAGACTGGTGACAGAGCACGTTCATCAGACTGGTGATAGAGCACGGTCATCAGACTGGTGGTAGAACACGGTCATCAGACTGGTGATAGAACACGGTCATCAGACTGGTGTAGAACACGGTCATCGTTCTGGTCGTAGTAGAACACGGTCATCATTCTGGTGTAGAACACGGTCATCAGACTGGTGGTAGAGCACGGTCATCATTCTGGTCATAGAACACGGTCATCATCTGGTCGTAGAACACGGTCATCAGACTGGTGATAGAACACGGTCATCATTCTGGTGGTAGAACACGGTCATCATTCTGGTGTATAGAACACGGTCATCGTTCTGGGTAGAACACGGTCATCAGACTGGTGGTAGAACACGGTCATCAGACTGGTGGTAGAACACGGTCATCAGACTGGGATAGAACACGGTCATCAGACTGGTGATGAGAACACGGTCATCAGACTGGTGATAGAACACGGTCATCAGACTGGTGGTAGAACACGGTCATCAGACTGGTGGTAGAACACGGTCATCAGACTGGTGGTAGAACACGGTCATCATTTGGTGTAGTAGAACACGGTCATCAGACTGGTGGGTAGAACACGGTCATCATTTGGTCGTAGAACACGGTCATCAGACTGGTGATAGAACACGGTCATCAGACTGGTGATAGAGCACGGTCATCAGACTGGTGATAGAACACGGTCATCAGACTGGTCGTAGAACACGGTCATCAGACTGGTGTAGAACACGTCATCAGACTGGTGATAGAACACGGTCATCAACTGGTTGTAGAACACGGTCATCATTCTGGTGTAGAACACGGTCATCAGACTGGGTAGTAGAACACGGTCATCAGACTGGGGTAGAACACGGTCATCAGACTGGTGATAGAACACGGTCATCAGACTGGTGATAGAACACGGTCATCAGACTGGTCGTAGAACACGGTCATCATTCTGGTCGTAGAACACGGTCATCAGACTGGTAGTAGAACACGGTCATCAGACTGGTGGTAGAAACGGTCATCATTCTGTTCGTAACAACGGTCATCAGACTGGTGATAGAACACGGTCATCAGACTGGTCATAGAACACGGTCATCATTCTGGTCATAGAACACGGTCATCAGACTGGTGATAGAACACGGTCATCAGACTGGTCATAGAACACGGTCATCAGACTGGTGTAGAACACGGTCATCAGACTGGTGATAGAACACGGTCATCATTCTGGTCATAGAACACGGTCATCAGACTGGTGGTAGAACACGGTCATCAGACTGGTGATAGAACACGGTCATCATTTGGTGGTAGAGCACGGTCATCATTCTGGTGTTAGAACACGGTCATCAATCTGGGTAGAACACGGTCATCAGACTGGTAGTAGAACACGGTCATCAGACTGGTGGTAGAACACGGTCATCATTCTGGTCGTAGAACACGGTCATCAGACTGGTGACAGAGCACGTTCATCAGACTGGTGATAGAACACGGTCATCAGACTGGTGGTAGAACACGGTCATCAGATGGTGTGATAGAACACGGTCATCAGACTGGTGATAGAACACGGTCATCATTCTGGTCGTAGAACACGGTCATCATTCTGGTCGTAGAACACGTCATCATTCTGGTCGTAGAACACGGTCATCAGACTGGTAGTAGAACACGGTCATCAAACTGGTGGTAGAACACGGTCATCATTCTGGTCGTAGAACACGGTCGTCAGACTGGTGGTAGAGCAAGTTATCAGACTGGTGATAGAGCACGGTCATCAGACTGGTGGTAGAACACGGTCATCAGACTGGTGATAGAACACGGTCATCATTCTGGTGTAGAACACGGTCATCGACTGGTCGTAGAACACGGTCATCAGACTGGTGGTAGAACACGGTCATCAGACTGGTCAAGAACACGGTCATTAGACTGGTGATAGAACACGGTCATCAGACTGGTCATAGAACACGGTCATCAGACTGGTGATAGAACACGGTCATCAGACTGGTGATAGAGCACGGTCATCAGACTGGTGATAAGCACGGTCATCAGACTGGGGTATAGAACACGGTCATCAGACTGGTGGTAGACACGGTCATCATTCTGGTCGTAGAACACGGTCATCATTCTAGTCGTAGAACACGTTCATCATTCTGGTCGTAGTAGAACACGGTCATCAGACTGGTGGTCGAGCACGGTCATCATTCTGGTCATAGAACACGGTCATCATTCTGGTCGTAGAACACGGTCATCAGACTGGTGATAGAACACGGTCATCATTCTGGTGGTAGACACGGTCATCATTTTTGGTCGTAGAACACGGTCATCGTTCTGGTGTAGTAGAACACGGTCATCAGACTGGTGGTAGAACACGGTCATCAGACTGGTGGTAGAACACGGTCATCAGACTGGTCAAAGAACACGGTCATTAGACTGGTGATAGAACACGGTCATCAGACTGGTCAAAGAACACGGTCATTAGACTGGTGATAGAACACGGTCATCAGACTGGTAATAGAACACGGTCATCAGACTGGTGATAGAACACGGTCATCAGACTGGTGATACAGCACGGTCATCAGACTGGTGGTAGAACACGGTCATCAGACTGGTGGTAGAACACGGTCATCATTCTGGTCGTAGAACACGGTCATCATTCTGGTCGTAGAACACGGTCATCAGACTGGTGGTAGAACACAGTCATCAGACTGGTGGTAGAACACGGTCATCTTCTGGTGTAGAACACGGTCATCAGACTGGTGATAGAACACGTCATCAGACTGGTCATAGAACACGGTCATCAGACTGGTGGTAGAACACGGTCATCAGACTGGTAATAGAGCACGGTCATCATTCTGGTGTAGAACACGGTCATCAGACTGGTAGAAGAACACGGTCATCATTCTGGTCGTAGAACACGGTCATCACTGGTCGTAGAACACGGTCATCAGACTGGTAGTAGAACACGGTCATCAGACTGGTGTAGAACACGGTCATCATTCTGGTCGTAGAACACGGTCATCAGACTGGTGTAGAACACGGTCATCAGACTGGTAGTAGAACACGGTCATCAGACTGGTGGTGTTAGAACATGGTCATCAGACTGGTGATACAGCACGGTCATCAGACTGGTGATACAGCACGGTCATCAGACTGGTGTAGAACACGGTCATCAGACTGGTGGTAGAACACGGTCATCATTCTGGTGGTAGAACACGGTCATCATTATTCTGGTCGTAGAACACGGTCATCAGACTGGTCGTAGAACACGGTCATCAGACTGGTGGGGAACACTCGGTCATCATTCTGGTCGTAGAACACGGTCATCAGACTGGTGATAGAACACAGTCATCAGACATCATAGAACACGGTCATCAGACTGGTGTTAGAACACGGTCATCAGACTGGTGATAGAGCACACGGTCATCATTCTGGTCGTAGAACACGGTCATCAGACTGGTGATAGAACACGGTCATCAGACTGGTGATAGAGCACGGTCATCATTCTGGTCGTAGAACACGGTCATCATTCTGGTCGTAGAACACGGTCATCATTCTGGTCGTAGAACACGGTCATCAGACTGGTAGTAGAGAACACGGTCATCAAACTGGTGATAGAACACGGTCATCATTCTGGTCGTAGAACACGGTCGTCAGACTGGTGACAGAGCACGTTTATCAGACTGGTGATGTGATAGAGCACGGTCATCAGACTGGTGGTAGAACACGGTCATCAGACTGGTGATAGAACACGGTCATCAGACTGGTCGTAGAACACGGTCATCGTTCTGGTCGTAGAACACGGTCATCATTCTGGTCGTAGAACACGGTCATCAGACTGGTGGTCGAACACGGTCATCATTCTGGTCATAGAACACGGTCATCATTCTGGTCGTAGAACACGGTCATCAGACTGGTGATAGAACACGGTCATCATTCTGGTGGTAGAGCACGGTCATCATTTGGTGTGTAGAACACGGTCATCGTTCTGGTCGTAGAACACGGTCATCAGACTGGTGGTAGAACACGGTCATCAGACTGGTGGTAGAACACGGTCATCAGACTGGTCAAAGAACACGGTCATCAGACTGGTGATGAACACGGTCATCAGACTGGTGATACGGCACGGTCATCAGACTGGTGGTAGAACACGGTCATCAGACTGGTGGTAGAACACGGTCATCAGACTGGTGGTAGAACACGGTCATCATTCTGGTCGTAGAACACGGTCATCAGACTGGGGGTAGAACACGGTCATCATTCTGGTCGTAGAACACGGTCATCAGACTGGTGATAGAACACCGTCATCAGACTGGTGATAGAGCACGGTCATCAGACTGGTGATAGAGCACGGTCATCAGACTGGTCGTGTAGAACACGGTCATCAGACTGTGGTAGAAACGGTAGAGCATGGTCAACACGGACTGGTGTAGAGCACGGTCATCAATCTGGTTGTAGAACACGGTCATCATTCTGGTCGTAGAACACGGTCATCAGACTGGTGTAGTAGAACACGGTCATCAGACTGGTGGTAGAACACGGTCATCAGACTGGTGATAGAGCACGGTCATCATTCTGGTGATAGAGCACGGTCATCAGACTGGTCGTAGAACACGGTCATCATTCTGGTCGTAGAACACGGTCATCAGACTGGTAGTAGAACACGGTCATCAGACTGGTGGTAGAGAAACGGTCATCATTCTGTTCGTAGAACACGGTCATCAGACTGGTGATAGAACACGGTCATCAGACTGGTCATAGAACACGGTCATCATTCTGGTCATAGAACACGGTCATCAGACTGGTGATAGAACACGGTCATCAGACTGGTCATAGAACACGGTCATCAGACTGGTGTAGTAGAACACGGTCATCAGACTGGTGATAGAACACGGTCATCATTCTGGTCATAGAACACGGTCATCAGACTGGTGGTAGAACACGGTCATCAGACTGGTGATAGAACACGGTCATCAGACTGGTGATAGAACACGGTCATCATTCTGGTGATAGAGCACGGTCATCATTTTGGTCGTAGAACACGGTCATCAGACTGGTGTAGTAGAACACGGTCATCAGACTGGTAGTAGAGCACGGTCATCAGACTGGTGGTAGAACACGGTCATCATTCTGGTCGTAGAACACGGTCATCAGACTGGTGATAGAACACGGTCATCAGACTAGTCATAGAACACGGTCATCATTCTGGTCATAGAACACGGTCATCAGACTGGTGATAGAACACGGTCATCAGACTGGTCATAGAACACGGTCATCAGACTGGTGACAGAACACGTTCATCAGACTGGTGATAGAGCACGGTCATCAGACTGGTGGTAGAACACGGTCATCAGACTGGTGATAGAGCACGGTCATCATTCTGGTGGTAGAACACGGTCATCGTTCTGGTCGTAGAACACGGTCATCATTCTGGTCGTAGAACACGGTCATCAGACTGGTGGTAGAGCACGGTCATCATTCTGGTCATAGAACACGGTCATCATTCTGGTCGTGTAGAACACGGTCATCAGACTGGTGATAGAACACGGTCATCATTCTGGTGGTAGAGCACGGTCATTTTTGGTCGTAGAACACGGTCATCGTTCTGGTCGTAGAACACGGTCATCAGACTGGTGGTAGAACACGGTCATCAGACTGGTGGTAGAACACGGTCATCAGACTGGTCATAGAACACGGTCATCAGACTGGTGGTGAGAACACGGTCATCAGACTGGTGATAGGCACGGTCATCAGACTGGTGGTAGAACACGGTCATCAGACTGGTGGTAGAACACGGTCATCAGACTGGTGGTAGAACACGGTCATCATTCTGGTCGTAGAACACGGTCATCAGACTGGTGGTAGAACACGGTCATCAGACTGGTGGTAGAACACGGTCATCAGACTGGTGATAGAGCACGGTCATCATTCTGGTGATAGAGCACGGTCATCAGACTGGTCGTAGAACACGGTCATCATTCTGGTCGTAGAACACGGTCATCAGACTGGTAGTAGACACGGTCATCAGACTGGTGGTAGAAACGGTCATCATTCTGGTCGTAGAACACGGTCATCAGACTGGTGATAGAACACGGTCATCAGACTGGTCATAGAACACGGTCATCAGACTGGTCATAGAACACGGTCATCAGACTGGTGATAGAACACGGTCATCAGACTGGTCATAGAACAGGTCATCAGACTGGTGGTAGAACACGGTCATCAGACTGGTGATAGAACACGGTCATCATTCTGGTCATAGAACACGGTCATCAGACTGGTGGTAGAACACGTCATCAGACTGGTGATAGAACACGGTCATCAGACTGGTGATAGAACACGGTCATCATCTGGTGATAGAACACGGTCATCATTCTGGTCGTAGAACACGGTCATCATTCTGGTCGTAGAACACGGTCATCAGACTGGTAGTAGAACATGTCATCAGACTGGTGGTAGAACACGGTCATCATTCTGGTCGTAGAACACGGTCATCAGACTGGTGATAGAACACGGTCATCAGACTGGTCATAGAACACGGTCATCAACTGGTCATAGAACACCGGTCATCAGACTGGTGATTAGAACACGGTCATCAGACTGGTCATAGAACACGGTCATCAGACTGTGTGATAGAGCACGGTCTCATTCTGGTGATAGAGCACGGTCATCATTCTGGTAGAGAAGACGGTCATCATTCTGGTCGTAGAACACGGTCATGCAGACTGGTATTAGAACCGGTCATCAGACTGGTGGTAGAACACGTCATCATTCTGGTGCGTAGAACACGGTCATCGACTGGTGATAGAACACGGTCATCAGACTGGTCATAGAACACGGTCATCATGACTAGTGGTAGAACACGTATGATTCTGGTCGTACAAACACGGGTCATCAGACTGGTGGTAGTAGAACACGGTCATGATTTAGCGTCGTCGAACACGGTCATCAGACTGGTAGTAGAAACAATCGGTCTTCATTCTGGTCATAGAACACTGTCATCAGATGGTGATAGAACACGGTCATCATTTCGGTCATTAGAACCCGGTCATCAGACTGGTGATAGAACACGGTCATCAGGACTGGTGATAGAGCACGGTCATCATTCTGGTCGTTAGGAACACGGTCATCAGACTGGTGATAGAACACGGTCATCAGACTGGTGATAGAGCACGGTCATCATTCTGGTCGTAGAAACACGGTCATCATTCTGGTCGTAGAACACGGTCATCATTCTGGTCGTAGAACACGGTCATCAGACTGGTAGTTAGAACACGGTCATCAAACTGGTGGTAGAACACGGTCATCATTCTGGTCGTAGAATACGGTCGTCCGACTGGTGACAGAGCACGTTTATCAGACTGGTGTATAGAGCACGGTCATCAGACTGGGTGGTAGAACACGGTCATCAGACTGGTGATAGAGCACGGTCATCATTCTGGTCGTAGAACACGGTCATCGTTCTGGTCGTAGAACACGGTCATCATTCTGGTCGTAGAACACGGTCATCAGACTGGTGGTCGAGCACGGTCATCATTCTGGTCATAGAACACGGTCCATCATTCTGGTCGTAGAACACGGTATCAGACTGGTGATAGAACACGGTAATCATCTGGTGGTAGCGCACGGTCATCATTTTGGTCGTTAGGAACACGGTCATCGTTCTGGTCGTAGAACACGGTCATCAGACTGGTGGTAGAACACGGTCATCAGACTGGTGGTAGAAACACGGTCATCAGACTGGTCAAAGAAACACGGTCATCAGACTGGTGATGAACACGGTCATCAGACTGGTGATACGGCACGGTTTCAGCAGGACTGGTGGTAGAACACGGTCATCAGACTGGTGGTAGAACACGGTCATCAGACTGGTGGTAGAACACGGTCATCATTCTGGTCGTAGAACACGGTCATCAGACTGGGGTAGAACACGGTCATCATTCTGGTCGTAGAACACGGTCATCAGACTGGTGATAGAACACGTCATCAGACTGGTGATAGAACACGGTCATCAGACTGGTGATAGAGCACGGTCATCAGACTGGTCGTAGAACACGGTCATCAGACTGGTGGTAGAAGCACGGTCATCAGACTGGTGATAGAGCACGGTCATCAACTGGTTGTAGAACACGGTCATCATTCTGGTCGTAGAACACGGTCATCAGACTGGTAGAAGAACACGGTCATCAGACTGGTGGTAGAACACGGTCATCAGACTGGTGATAGAACACGGTCATCATTCTGGTGATAGAGCACGGTCATCAGACTGGTCGTAGAACACGTCATCATTCTGGTCGTAGAACACGGTCATCAGACTGGTAGTAGAACACGGTCATCAGACTGGTGGTAGAAACGGTCATCATTCTGTTCGTAGAACACGGTCATCAGACTGGTGATAGAACACGGTCATCAGACTGGTCATAGAACACGGTCATCATTCTGGTCATAGAACACGGTCATCAGACTGGTGATAGAACACGGTCATCAGACTGGTCATAGAACATGGTCATCAGACTGGTGGTAGAACACGGTCATCAGACTGGTGATAGAACACGGTCATCATTCTGGTCATAGAACACGGTCATCAGACTGGTGGTAGAACACGGTCATCAGACTGGTGATAGAGCACGGTCATCAGACTGGTGATAGAGCACGGTCATCATACTGGTGATAGAGCACGGTCATCATTCTGGTCGTAGAACACGGTCATCAATCTGGTCGTAGAACACGGTCATCAGACTGGTAGTAGAACACGGTCATCAGACTGGTGGTAGAACACGGTCATCATTCTGGTCGCAGAATACGGTCGTCAGACTGGTGACAGAGCACGTTCATCAGACTGGTGATAGAGCACGGTCATCAGACTGGTGGTAGAACACGGTCATCAGACTGGTGATAGAACACGGTCATCAGACTGGTGATAGAGCACGGTCATCATTCTGGTCGTAGAACACGGTCATCATTCTGGTCGTAGAACACGGTCATCATTCTGGTCGTAGAACACGGTCATCAGACTGGTAGTAGAACACGGTCATCAAACTGGTGGTAGAACACGGTCATCATTCTGGTCGTAGAATACGGTCGTCAGACTGGTGACAGAGCACGTTTATCAGACTGGTGATAGAGCACGGTCATCAGACTGGTGGTAGAACACGGTCATCAGACTGGTGATAGAGCACGGTCATCATTCTGGTCGTAGAACACGGTCATCGTTCTGGTCGTAGAACACGGTCATCAGACTGGTGGTAGAACACGGTCATCAGACTGGTCAAAGAACACGGTCATTAGACTGGTGATAGAACACGGTCATCAGACTGGTCATAGAACACGGTCATCGATGGTGATAGAACACGGTCATCAGACTGGTGATAGAGCATGGTCATCAGACTGGTGATACAAGCACGGTCATCAGACTGGTGGTAGAACACGATAATCAGGACTGGTGGTTTAGAACACGGTCATCATGTCTGGTCGTAGAACACGGTCATTATTCTAGTCATAGAACCACGTTCATCATTCTGGTCGTAGAACACGGTCATCAGACTGGTGGTCGAGCACGGTCATCATTCTGGTCATAGAACACGGTCATCATTCTGGTGTCGTAGAACACGGTCATCAGACTGGTGATAGAACACGGTCATCATTCTGGTGGTAGAGCACGGTCATCATTTTGGTCGTAGAACACGGTCATCGTTCTGGTCGTAGAACACGGTCATCAGGACTGGTGGTAGAAACACGGTCATCAGGACTGGTGTAGACACACGGTCATCAGACTGGTCAAAGAACACGGTTCATTAGACTGGTGATAGAACCACGGTCATCAGACTGGTCAAAGAACACGGTCATTAGACTGGTGATAGAACACGGTCATCAGACTGGTAATAGAACACGGTCATCAGACTGGTGATAGAACACGGTCATCAGACTGGTGATACAGCACGGTCATCAGACTGGTGGTATAGAACACGGTCATCAGACTGGTGGTAGAACACGGTCATCATTCTGGTCGTAGAATCACGGTTCATCATTCTGGTCGTAGAACACGGTCATCAGGACTGGTGGTAGAACACAGTCATCAGACTGGTGGTAGAACACGGTCATCATTCTGGTCGTAGAACACGGTCATCAGACTGGTGATAGAACACAGTCATCAGACTGGTCATAGAACACGGTCATCAGACTGGTGGTAGAACACGGTCATCAGACTGGTAATAGGAGCACGGTCATCATTATGGGTCGTAGAACATGGTCATCAGACTGGTAGAAGAACACGGTCATCATTCTGGTCGTAGAACACGGTCATCATTCTGGTCGTAGAACACGGTCATCAGACTGGTAGTAGAACAGGTCATCAAGACTGGTGGTTAGAACACGGTCATCATTCTGGTCGTAGAACACGGTCATCATTCTGGTCGTAGAAACACGGTCATCAGGACTGTAGTAGAACACGGTCATCAGACTGGTGGTTAGAACATGGTCATCAGACGGTGATACAAGCACGGTCATCAGACTGGTGAACAGCACGGTCATCAGACTGGTGGTAGAAACACGGTCATCAGACTGGTGGTAGAACACGGTCATCATTCTGGTGGTAGGAAACACGGTCATATTCTGGTCGTAGAACCACGGTCATCAGACGGTCGCTGTAGAACACGGTCATCAGACTGGTGGTGGAACACGGTCATCATTCTGGTCGTAGTAGAACACGGTCATCAGACTGGTGATAGAACACAGTCATCAGGACAGGTCATTAGAACAACGGTCATCAGACTGGTGTAGAACACGGTCATCGACTGGTGATAGAGCAGGTCATCATTCTGGTCGAGAACACGGTCATCAGACTGGTGATAGAACACGGTCATCAGACTGGTGATAGAGCACGGTCATCATTCTGGTCGTAGAACACGGTCATCATTCTGGTCGTAGAACACGGTCATCATTCTGGTCGTAGAACACGGTCATCAGACTGGTAGTAGAACACGGTCATCAAACTGGTGGTAGAACACGGTCCATCATTCTGGTCGTTAGAATACGGTCGTCAGACTGGTGACAGAGCACGTTTATCAGACTGGTGATAGAGCACGGTCATCAGACTGGTGGTAGAACACGGTCATCAGACTGGTGATAGAGCACGGTCATCATTCTGGTCGTAGAACACGGTCATCGTTCTGGTCGTAGAACACGGTCATCATTCTGGTCGTAGAACACGGTCATCAGACTGGTGGTCGAGCACGGTCATCATTCTGGTCATAGAACACGGTCATCATTCTGGTCGTAGAACACGGTCATCAGACTGGTGATAGAACACGGTCATCATTCTGGTGGTAGAGCACGGTCATCATTTTGGTCGTAGAACACGGTCATCGTTCTGGTCGTAGAACACGGTCATCAGACTGGTGGTAGAACACGGTCATCAGACTGGTGGTAGAACACGGTCATCAGACTGGTGATGAACACGGTCATCAGACTGGTGATGAACACGGTCATCAGACTGGTGATACGGCACGGTCATCAGACTGGTGGTAGAACACGGTCATCAGACTGGTGGTAGAACACGGTCAATCAGACTGGTGGTAGAACACGGTCATCATTCTGGTCGTAGAACACGGTCATCAGACTGGGGGTAGAACACGGTCATCATTCTGGTCGTAGAACACGGTCATCAGACTGGTGATAGAACACCGTCATCAGACTGGTGATAGAGCAACGGTCATCAGACTGGTGATAGAGCACGGTCATCAGACTGGTCGTAGAACACGGTCATCAGACTGGTGGTAGAGCACGGTCATCAGACTGGTGATAGAGCACGGTCATCAATCTGGTTGTAGAACACGGTCATCATTCTGGTCGTAGAACACGGTCATCAGGACTGGTCGTAGAACACGGTCATCAGACTGGTGGTAGAACACGGTCATCAGACTGGTGATAGAGCACGGTCATCATTCTGGTGATTGAGCACGGTCATCAGACTGGTCGTAGAACACGGTCATCATTCTGGTCGTAGAACACGGTGATCAGACTGGTAGTAGAACATGGTCATCAGACTGGTGGTAGAACGGGTCATCATTCTGTTCGTAGAACACGGTCATCAGACTGGTGATAGAACACGGTCATCAGACTGGTCATAGAACACGGTCATCATTCTGGTCATAGAACACGGTCATCAGACTGGTGTGATAGAAACACGGTCATCAGACTGGTCATAGAACATGGTCATCAGACTGGTGGTAGAACACGGTCATCAGGACTGGTGATAGAACACGGTTCATCATTCTGGTCATAGAACACGGTCATCAGACTGGTGGTTAGAACACGGTCATCAGACTGGTGATAGAGCACGGTCATTCAGACTGGTGATAGAGCACGGTCATCATTCTGGTGATAGAGCACGGTTCATCATTCTGGTCGTAGAACACGGTCATCATTCTGGTCGTAGAACACGGTGATCAGGACTGGTAGTAGAACATGGTCATCAGACTGGTGGTAGAAACGGTCATCCATTCTGTTCGTAGAACACGGTCATCAGACTGGTGATAGAACACGGTCATCAGACTGGTCATAGAACACGGTCATCATTCTGGTCATAGAACACGGTCATCAGACTGGTGATAGAAACACGGTCATCAGACTGGTCATAGAACACGGTCATCAGACTGGTGATAGAGCACGGTCATCATTCTGGTGATTAGAGCCACGGTCATCATTCTGGTCGTAGAAGACGGTCATCATTCTGGTCGTAGAACACGGTCATCAGACTGGTATTAGAACACGGTCATCAGACTGGTGGTATAGAACACGTCATCATTCTGGTCGTAGAACACGGTCATCAGACTGGTGATAGAACACGGTCATCAGGACTGGTCATAGAACACGGTCATCAGACTAGTGGTAGAACACGTCATGATTCTGGTCGTACAACACGGTCATCAGACTGGTGGTAGAACACGGTCATGATTCTGGTCGTAGAACACGGTCATCAGACTGGTAGTAGAACATGGTCTTCATTCTGGTCATAGAACACTGTCATCAGACTGGTGATAGAACACGGTCATCATTCTGGTCATAGAACACGGTCATCAGACTGGTGATAGAACACGGTCATCAGACTGGTGGTAGAACACGGTCATCAGACTGGTGGTAGAACACGGTCATCAGACTGGTCAAAGAACACGGTCATTAGACTGGTGATAGAACACGGTCATCAGACTGGTCATAGAACACGGTCATCAGACTGGTGATAGAACACGGTCATCAGACTGGTGATAGAGCATGGTCATCAGACTGGTGATACAGCACGGTCATCAGACTGGTGGTAGAACACGGTCATCAGACTGGTGGTAGAAAACACGGTCATCAGACTGGTGGTAGAACACGGTCATCATTCTGGTCGTAGAACACGGTCATCAGACTGGTGGTCGAGCACGGTCATCATTCTGGTCATAGAACACGGTCATCAGACTGGTGATAGAACACAGTCATCAGACTGGTGATAGAGCACGGTCCTCAGACTGGTGATAGAGCACGGTCATCAGACTGGTCGTAGAACACGGTCATCAGACTGGTGGTAGAACACGGTCATCAGACTGGTGATAGAGCACGGTCATCAATCTGGTCGTAGAACACGGTCATCATTCTGGTCGTAGAACACGGTCATCAGACTGGTAGTAGAACACGGTCATCAGACTGGTGGTAGAACACGGTCATCATTCTGGTCGTAGAACACGGTCATCAGACTGGTGATAGAACACGGTCATCAGACTGGTCATAGAACACGGTCATCAGACTGGTGGTAGAACACGGTCATGTTTCTGGTCGTACAACACAGTCATCAGACTGGTGGTAGAACACGGTCATGATTCTGGTCGTAGAACACGGTCATCAGACTGGTGGTAGAACACGGTCATCAATCTGGTCATAGAACACGGTCATCAGACTGGTGGTAGAACACGGTCATCAGACTGGTGATAGAGCACGGTCATCAGACTGGTCGTTAGAAACACGGTCATCAGACTGGTGGTTAGAACACGGTCATCAGACTGGTGATAGAGCACGGTCATCAATCTGGTCGTAGAACACGGTCATCATTCTGGTCGTAGAACACGGTCATCAGACTGGTAGTAGAACACGGTCATCAGACTGGTGGTAGAACACGGTCATCATTCTGTTCGTAGAACACGGTCATCAGACTGGTGATAGAACACGGTCATCAGACTGGTCATAGAACACGGTCATCAGACTGGTGGTAGAACACGGTCATGTTTCTGGTCGTACAACACAGTCATCAGACTGGTGGTAGAACACGGTCATGATTCTGGTCGTAGAACACGGTCATCAGACTGGTGGTAGAACACGGTCATCAATCTGGTCATAGAACACGGTCATCAGACTGGTGGTAGAACACGGTCATCAGACTGGTGATAGAACACGGTCATCAGACTGGTGATAGAACATGGTCATCATTTCTGGTCGTAGAACACGGTCATCAGACTGGTGATAGAGCACGGTCATCAGACTGGTGGTAGAACATGGTCATCAGACTGGTGGTAGAACACGGTCATCATTCTGGTCGTAGAACACGGTCATCAGACTGGTGATAGAGCACGGTTATCAGACTGGTGGTAGAACATGGTCATCAGACTGGTGATAGAGCACGGTCATCATTCTGGTGATAGAGCACGGTCATCATTCTGGTCGTAGAACATGGTCATCATTCTGGTCGTAGAACACGGTCATCAGACTGGTAGTAGATCACGGTCATCAGACTGGTGATAGAACACGGTCATCAGACTGGTGATAGAACACGGTCATCAGACTGGTCATAGAACATGGTCATCAGACTGGTGGTAGAACACGGTCATCAGACTGGTGATAGAACACGGTCATCATTCTGGTCGTAGAACACGGTCATCAGACTGGTGGTAGAACACGGTCATCAGACTGGTGATAGAACACGGTCATTAGACTGGTGATAGAACACGGTCATCAGACTGGTGATAGAACACGGTCATCAGACTGGTCATAGAACACGGTCATCAGACTGGTGGTAGAACACTGTCATCAGACTGGTGGTATAACACGGTCATCAGACTGGTGATAGAACACGGTCATCAGACTGGTGATAGAATACGGTCATGATTCTGGTGGTAGAACACGGTCATGATTCTGGTGGTAGAACACGGTCATCAGACTGGTGATAGAACACGGTCATTAGACTGGTGGTAGAACACGGTCATCAGACTGGTGATAGACCACGGTCATTAGACTGGTGATAGAACACGGTCATCAGACTGGTGATAGAACACGGTCATTAGACTGGTGATAGAACACGGTCATAAGACTGGTGGTAGAACACGGTCATTAGACTGGTGGTAGAACACGGTCATCAGACTGGTGATAGACCACGGTCATTAGACTGGTGATAGAACACGGTCATGATTCTGGTCGTAGAACACGGTCATCAGACTGGTGGTAGAACACGGTCATTAGACTGGTGATAGAACACGGTCATCAGACTGGTCTTAGAACACGGTCATCAGACTGGTCATAGAACATGGTCATCAGACTGGTAATATGCGTTGGAATGACATATAATAGCTTGTGTTGAGTAGCGCATCACCGCGCATTCTTGTACAAAGCACTACCTAAGCCCGCAATATCAAGTGTCGAACAAGTTTTAAATATGATTGATCACATCCTCATCACTGCTGCATCACTTCTTATCGACCTTATGAGACCTCTGCACTGGGGCTTTTCCACCGTCTCATCGTTGAGCTGCGCAATGAAGATCCAAGAGCCTTTCCGAACTTCATGATTCCTGCGATGTATGATGAAATTGTTCAGACTGACACCAGCCCTAACCAAGGAGACCACCAACTGGAGAGCTCCCCTTGAACCAGGCCGGAAGGTTGCAATCCCCCTGAGGCATCTTGCTACTGGCTCCAAGTACTGAGAGATGGAATATGGCTGGAGGGTTCCCCACAACACCATAAGTTTAGTGGTGCGTGACGTCTGTGAGGCCATTGTCCTCAAGTATGCTCATGAGATGATCTCCCCGTCACACAATGAGGCCCAGTGGTGCTAGGTAGCTGATGATTGGTACCATAGATGGAATTTTCCACGTCATTGGAGCTATAGATGAGAAGCACATTGTGTCTAAAGCGCCTGCCAACACCGGGTCAGAATACTTCAACTATAAAGGCTTCTTCAGTGTTATTCTCCTAACAGTCATGTCTTCTGACTACAATGATGCATGAAGCTGACACTGTCAGGCTGCTGGTGAAGGCAAGCGTACTCCTTCACAACCTGATGAGAACACGTTACCCGATGATGCAGGCTGGTGGACTGGGAGCGTCCAGATGGAGCCCTGGTGCTTGGCGTGAAAGCAGGAGCCTGGAAGAACGAGGCCTGACAGAGTTCCAGGATCTAACAGAGATGTGGGGCTAGCCAAGGGCCGGAGGAACCTGAACATAGTGGTGGAACTCCCCTGCTGGAATGGAGCCGTGGCAGGATGACATGCTCCTCCACCATTGAACATGTTTGAGATGAGTAATGATGATGTAAAATATTGTATTCCCATAATAAATTGTAATCTAAAATGTATTTTGCATTTTTTTCCTTTACTAGATTGAACCCTTATTATAACTAGACTATTGAAGTATGTAATGGTGAAGTGAAATAAATAAACAATTCATATAAGAAATAGAAGAACCAAGATAACCTAAGAATGGAAAAGAAATATGTCATTATAATACAAATTCGATTCAGATAATCATCATATATGTAATGTTAGCGGATTAGTGTTGCAATCCAATATTTATATCATATGTACTTTGTTGGTTATTTGATAACTTGCTATGGCTTTGTTTTGTTTTGCGTTCTAGTGTTTCTTCCCTAAGTCACAATTTACAACAAGATTTCCTTAAAATTATCCGTAGCTGCTTCAACCCTGGAGGAGTGGTTGCAGCTCCATGGCCTGCTCAGACATCTCCTTTGACAGATGATGATGAGCACTGGAGCCATGACATCAACTTGGAATAATACTTGCTTCATCCATGCCAGTGGTTTTGAATGACTTATGGCGTTAGTTGGTTTGTGTTTATTTGCATAATTATGATTTAATTGAAATAGTGTAGTTGCCAAATTGTGTGGGGTTGTTTTTGTTGATAAAGTTTTGCGTGTCTGTGTAATGGAAACGCAGCTATTGAGGCGATCAGACCCTCGGGTAGTCATTTTAAGGACAAAATAATGAAAGACAGGCTAGAACTTTAGAAAACAGATTATGGTCATCTTGTGCCTGAGGTGTAGGTTGTAGCCATTTACAGCGCCAGCCATCTACTGCCTAGCGGTGGATGAAAAATCCACAGAACAGCCACACCATGGTATAACTTGTTTGAGACGTGTAACACCCATATGACGACCGTGCTCTGCCTGTGACAGACTGCTAAACTCCCGCAGGTTTTTATCACTGCCAGAAGACTGTTTTCTCGCGTGTTGCAAGTCTTTAACAGGTGTGCCGCCCGTGGTTGTCCGCGGAATTACATTTTGAACAGTTCACAACATTTTTCAGATTTTTCCGTGTCCTGCTACGTCTATAAATTGACAGCAGCACGTCATAAACTCCTCATCAACGCGCACAACCTTGTCTGATTCCCGGGTGACCTCTTTTTGACAGGTGCGTAGGGCACTATGTGACTGGGGCTTAAACTGTGCAGACTTACAGACAGACAGCGCAACTTGTGCAAAATTCTGTAGCATCTAGGACAGGCCTTACAATTTGTTGTTTGTTAATCAAAACTTTAATCGGTTAATCAAAATGTTATAAATGCCGTCATTTTAGGAGACCAGGTAAAAGAAGTCGTTTAACTTATTTTGTTCATTCTTAAAACCGTTTTATCCCTTTCGGGGTCACCAGTCTGTTGCATACAAAGTCCAGAATATGCAACAATCCCATTGGTGTCCCCAGCTGGGACTTGAACCGGGAACCTTCTTGCTGCAAGACAAGAGCCCTGAACACTGCACCACCGTGCAGCCCTGTACAACTCTGTCAACAGCATTATGAATGAAGTGCAAAACAGAACGTAATAAATGTAATAAAAGACTGAATAAACAAAATAACCACAATAAATTAACTTTAAAGTAGCTGTCCTTCAATTCCTTCAATTTCAAACACAAAAGGATTTTTTTCATTTAAATCTGTTTAGATTTTACCTCTACTATATGTTAAAAGCTGAAAGTGAATCAATTTGACAAAAATCTTTGTTGATGAGTTCTTACTATGATAACCTAAAACAGAGCCTGAATTTCACTGCAGGATTGCGTGTATTGCACATATTGAAATTAATTCCTGCAAACATAAAATTAATGTGTAATAATCCGCAACTACAAAATCAGAAACAAAGAGTGGGACTGGAATGATAAAGTTGTTAGGAATAAGGTTAGCCCACCTGTCTCTGTCTGGCACAGTGCACATATGAAAGCAGCAGCTAGCAAAGAGAAGCTGGCTCCGCTAGGCAGTGACAGACAGAGAGAGAGAGTTTTACAAGAAAAACCGAGGCAGCGCCGTGGGAATAGCCGGCTCCCACCCTGCACGCAAACGCAGACAAAACCTCTGCTATTCACCATTGTGTAATGCTATGTTTTGGTTTATGAAGCAGTGGGACATGAAGCGATTTTTAATGGAATCCAGACAGATGTGGAGTATAAACCTGTGGACCTTACAGCAGCAACAGGAAACTGAATAAAAGTGCTGCTTTGGAGACAGCGCTGTTGTTACACACTCATGCTATTATGCTGTGATGATCTGCTTAAGGCACTGTTCCCTGTGTCTCATATGTAATCACGGACCGATTTAAATTCAGAAGATATTTTCATGGAGCAGAATTTAAAGCGTGGCAAAAAAATACAGGAAAATAAATTCATAGGTAGGACATTCATAAAAACTGTATTTTAGAAATATATGAAATATATTAACAGGCACAAATCCACTTTGTATGGAACTTTATTGGTAGTCTTTGAGGTGTTGACATGAAAAAGCACCCCCCATCCACTTGCGAAAGCGCTGCATCTTCAGAATTACGTTTTTCGGATGTTTTTGTTATGACTTCATATAAAAATTAATCACCTGGAGGCAGAATCAGGGAAAAAAGTACATTTTCCTTTAGTCTAGTCCTTTTCCGTAAATCTGTCCTTGTTTTCTCAGCATGTTTGAATTTCAGTTTACAGTTAGTAGACTCCAAAACATGTTCATACCATTTTTGTGTCCAAGTGTCCTTGGGGTGTTTGGCATCAGTGTGTGAATGTGACTGTGACCGTAAAGCGCTTTGGACCTTCAATGAAAGTAGAAAAGCCAAGTATAGGCCATTTTACCACTTATGAATTAATTTCATTTTCTTAAAGTAATTGTCTTCAGCCGGTTCAGACTAGAGGTGACTGACTGAAAGCCCTTTCTTCTCATGGGGGAGTTTTTCACCAAGAAAAGGGAAACAATCATTTGTGATAGAATGAGTTGTGAATGAGTGTGACGACATCAAAAACAGAGAGCAAAGACTGATTAGAACATTAATACACGAGTTTCTTAGGAAAAGATGATTTGGAAAAAAACAACCCAGTTCCTTTCTCCCCAGCTGATCCTCATCCCATCATCACCATCACTGTTATAAGCTCCGCTCTGCCTTCAGTGAAATGCGTAGTCTTGTACTAACTTCCCCGTTGTGCAATCTAAGCGTTCAGTCTCTTTGTTTTCCTGTGTACTTACCTCCACCTATTTTCCTCATCTCCTGCCTAGCTCCTGTGTTTCTGATCCGTTCTGACTTTGTCTTTGCCTGCTCCTCTTGTGTTTTTGCCATTAAACCAGTTGCTAATGGATCCACACGCCTCAGAGCCTTTGTTACACATTTGGCCAGCAGATATTTTTGTTTTAAATGTACCAACCAACTTGACTGGTGAGTCAAAAATTTGATTTTGTTTACTAGTGTTGACCAGTTGACTATGTGGTTCTACTGTGCTGTGACTTCTGGTCAGCCTAGCTATAGTACTAAAAGACATCTTAGACTTCAAACCACAGGCAGCAAAATACGTCTGAAGGCTGTTAAAAAAAAGTTAAAAAAGAATAATTTTTGTTAAATATTTTCTGTCATTTGTAATTTTTGTTAAAGAAAATAAAAGCAAAGTGAAGATCTGACATTAGATTTTCAGACCATATCGCCCAGCCTTTGGATTGGTGAAGATCAACGAGGAGAAGAGATGACTGATTGCAGCAATGTAAATAGTTTGGATCATTTCTGATGCCAACTCAGCGAAAACAGAGGTCACATGAGCAGGTTTTTTGTTTAAGTGTATATGTATTTCATTTCAACAAAATGGTTACTGTGAAGAGAAAAGCACAGGATGAGACCAAGAACAAGGAAAGACAATACATGGAAGAGAGAAGAGATGATCACTGATGCATCCACAATGACCAGTGGAGGAGATCAATAGAGTCAGCATCAAATGTGGTTTTCTGAGGTAATGATAGAATTTGAATCACCAAAGTAGCAGAATCTCTTCCAATGCTAATGTTCATTTTTCTCCGTTAATCCTGTGTTGTTGTTAGGGTCAAAACAGGGAAAGAGCATGGACTCACGAAACAACCACCCTTTATTATGGCAGTACAGAAGGGGAAATAATGCTCACAAGTAATATCCCTTTTATTTGACATCAGTTTGAAGTTTAACATCAAACATCAAAGTTTATCCATCAAATTGATACCAAATGAAAGCCCTGCATTATCCAGCATTCTTAATTTTGCTTTTTCAAGTTTGAATTTCTACTGTTCATGTATTTTCCACACTAAAACAGTGGTATGAAAACAAAGTTAAATAACATTGTCCACTAATTGACTCGACTCAATTTTGACATCAAGCCGATATCAAGGTGCACGTTGGGTGACGAGAACAAAAAGGATTCATTTGGGTCAACCGCCCTGCTTTAAAAAGTAGCTTGCTAATCAGAGATAAACGTCAACAAAGCTGCAGAGTTTTATTTTTGTTTGTCTAAAACTTTAAATATTAAAAATCTAATTTAGACTTATTAGTAAGCCTCCAGAGTACATCTGTCTCAAACTGCAGAAACAACCTGTAAAACACATGAATGTGTGAGACCGAGACTTTAATTATCCAGGTAATACAGCCAGATCCTTCATCACTCTGGCAATGACAGTGATGAAAAGCAGCAACAAATTCATTTCAATCAGACACCCAAATGCTACATGTATAATTAATTTGCAATGGAAGGTTGTGGTTTGTGTTACCACAACCAACCGCAACGCGCGCGCACACACACGCACATACACATACACATACACACACACAACACGAGCAGCTGCTGTCTGTTGGGCAGATGCGTGAAAATGATGCTGAGTGAGAGCCACTTCGAGCAAAGCTCCACAGGGAGGTCAGAGGGTAGCCAGCCTGCATTCTGGGACTTCATTCAGCCACCTACACAGCAGATGTGCTGGGTTTTCTGTTTTTGTTGGGGAAACTGTATCTTGAGTTTGCCAACTATTAGGAATTCAGCTCTCCCTGGACTAGGAGTGCTGGCTCAGTTGCCCTCTGTCTCTGCTTCTCAGCGGTCCATTCCTAGTGGATGCTTCAAAATACCTTTGAGCAGTTTGTTGAAAGTTTTCTTTCTCTGTTGTGAGGAAGGAGGAAGACGTGACGTGAGTTTACAGACACGAAACCAATGTTTGGTTTCAAACTTCTCTGGGCGGTGTGTGTTTGTGTGTGAAAGGGCCTTCACATCCAACCACTGCACCACAGCATTCAGAAAAACAAAAAGAAATACAGATCTCAAAAAGAGATTATCTAATACCTAAACTGAAATATTTCGTTGCTTTTCTCAGTCCCTGTTTCTCTGATTGCTGAATGTTTTTCTTATTTGAACTCTGTTCCTGCATTGTTTAGAACAAAGCATTTAGCTACAGCTGCAAGTGCAATGTGTATTCAATTAGCTTTACAACCCCCCCCCTTACAAAAAATATATAGATTTCTCAATATATTAAGTAAAAGTGTATTGAAAATATATTCCATACATGGAAGTAATATATTTTTCAGTATTGTAACGAGGAGGCAGAGATGTTTGGATCCATGTGCAACAAGATTTAATGGTAATTAAAACAGACAAAGGCAAGACATAGAGTCAAAAACTAGGCATGGGTAAAAACATGGAGCGAGACAGGGAGACAAAGAACAGGCAGAAGACAGGCACGGAGTGGCAAAAACAGAATAACAACGCTCAGAAATGTCTGCTATGCAATACAAGACTTCCCTTGGAGCAGAGGTCCTAGGGAGATTGTATACAGTTTGGTGATGGAAAGCCGCCAGTGAGGAAGTGAGTCACAAGTCACAAAGCAAGGCCTGATAGGAGTCGGAGTGAGGAAGCAGATGCAATAAGTACTTTGGCTAGAGGTCCCTCTGGTGGTTGGAGGTGGAGCTGGATGGTTGGTTCCTGACAGATACCCAGTGGATAATTGATGTTGAAATGATGTCAAATCAACATCAGACAGAGGTCAGAAACAAGTTAAACGTGCAAATGAAACTGACATCAAAACTTTAAATCAGTCTGACATAATCAATGGGGTCATAAACCATTGTCAGATCTCTTCCCCTGTCTGTGTAATGAGTTTCCTCTCCTCACTACCCTGCAGGTTTGTTTTGCGTCTCTGGTCTCCAGTTTCTTGTCTCTCCTGCCAGGTTCTTTTTTTGAGGTCTTGTGATTTTTGACTGGTGTGAATTTTGGCTTTTACCTTTGTGGCTTCCTAAGTTTTTGTGGAACTCTGGTATTAAAGACTCTTTATGGGTTTTTTGTGCTTTTTTTGGGATCTGCCAGCTGTCCTGCGTTTTTGTCTGCTGAACGAAATCTGACATCATAAACCTGCCGCAGCAGACAGCGGAACTTAGCGAGCAGCCTTCGTCAATCAAGTTAAAAAGATCCGACACGAGGGTGAGCAGATGGATCGCCTCCAGCAGAACGTGGTGGAAATCTCTTGTTGGACCGAGCGTTAGCTGGCTGTTTTCGGCAATCAGCTGTCCCAGTTTGTGCAGCACATGCAGTAGCTCCTCCCCTCAGCGCCGCAGTCCACGCCTCACCTGCACCGGTGCCACCACCTACCCTGTCGGCTTCCAGAGCTCCCCTTACCCCCTCCGGAGCGATTGTCCAGCGATTCGGGCAACTGCCGGAACCTCCTTGATCTGGAGCTAGCCAGACAGGTTGGCATTACTTTTAAAACGCTGAGTCAACCTGTACCTGTTACATACCTCAAGGACAAACTGTTTACCACGGTTAGATACCATTCAGAACCTGTTCACCTAGTGGTATCTGGTAATCATCATGAACATTCCCAGTTTTATCTACTTGAATCACCTTAGTTGTGTTTGGCCACCCTTGGTCGGTGCTACATAACCCAGTCATCGATTGGCCCCCAGGACAGTTGACCAGCTGGAGTGACCACTGTCACGCCACCTGTTTGCGCTCAGCCCACACCCCATCCTCTGACCTCTCTGGTCCAGCTGAGGCACCGCCCTTACCTAAACTGTCTCTGGTTCCTCCTGAATATCACAACCTGCCAGCTGTCTTTAGTAAGTACAGGGCCCCTGTCTCTGCCGCCTCAACGTCCTTATGACTGCGCTTTAGACCTGTTGCCCAGAGCTACACTGCCCACAGCTCATCTGTGTGGCTTATCTAAACTTCAGCACAAGACTGTGGAGCGTTATATTTCAGATTCTTTGGGATCAGGCCTTATTCATTCTTCGTCTTTACCGACTAGCCACCACTGCACTTGCCGTGGGCAACTCTGTCACCAACCCTGACTCTCTGCCATCCCAGTATTGAGATTTACATGAGGCTTTTCACAAACAGCATGCCTCACGTCTACCTCTCAACGGTCCTATGACTGTGCCATAGACTTGGTGTCTGGGGCCACCCTAGGGAGAAGAAGTGTTTCCGCTGTCAAAACCTGAGACTGATGCCATGTAGACATATATAGGCCAAGTAGACATAGACAAGGTGACGTGGTCGGCAGGATGTAGAATTGAATTAGAGTTCTTTGGATGACCATTCAATAGTGGGGTTGTGGTTTTTGACCCAAGGCAATCCCAGGATGATAGCACAGCAGGGGGAGTCTATGGGGAAAAGACAGATGTCCTTATGATGTTTGTGTAGAACGTGGAGCTGAAAGTCCAGAGTCAGGGACTGAGTTCCTCCTGAGCCCAGAGGACGATCATCTATGGCAGAAACTGCCACCCGCATTTCGCAGGGAAGCAGGGGAATTAAATTAGCTCGGACAAATGTCAAATCAATGAAATTTCCTGCTGTTCCTGAATCTATCATGTCTTTAGTGTAAATATGTTGATCTGCTACTCTGAGAATGACCGATATTTCAAAGGTAAAAAAAGAGTCAATCACTGACCCACAGGATGCTCGCAGATGACCAGACCGACCGCAGTAGAGGCACAGGTTTTGTTACTTTAAACTCTTTAAGGGCCCATTATTGTTAATCTAGACATTTTTTGAACATAAATGTAAATAAATAAATGTAAAAAATATAAATACAATAACTGACTAAGCTAAACTTACATCCCTGCCCTTAGACTAGGGGTATCAAACTAAAGTTCTCAAGGGCCGGTGTCAGCATATGGTCGGCCAGCTCCCTCTCCGACCACCAGAGAGGGCCATTCCCAGAATACTAAGAGGCTCTGTTCCTCTGTACACTCTAACTCCATGCAAGCATCAGACCTCTGCCATCTTGTTTTCACCAGCTGCTCCTTATCATGTCATCCCACCACTGCTTAAATGCCAGTCTCATATAATAATAATGATAGAACATTTACACTTGGAGAACATTTATATTAATATAATATGACTTTTAGCATAGGGAATAGGTCGAAATGACTCACTTTCCCAAACCATCTTCCCTCTGCTTAGCTCTGCGGAGAAATATGTATAACGGATGTAATAAAAATTATAATTATTCCCCCCAAACTTCACTACAGCAGATGAGGTAGATGAGCAATAAGTTAAATATTCTCTGATTACTAGATAGTTGAAATAGGATTCATGGCTCTATTTAGATAGTAGGATCTTTTGGATTAGTTCATTTCAAAAGACTGGCTCTTTTGGCTCTATTTATATTCATTCAGGAAGGCGGCGATAAGTGGGACGGCACCGTAAATATTGAATTAGCCACTGGGTTTACTGATAGCAATGCTATGATGGATTCATTGGCAACCGTCAGACGGTGAAGCTGTCTTCCATGTTCCAGCAGCATGGCTGCAAATCCTGCAGGATTCAATGGGGTGAGAATACTCGTTGCTGGATCCAGGTGAGGTGAAGCCTTCCGTAACAAAGACGTTCAGATCCAAATGCAAACAGTTTAATGTCACAGGGCAGGAGCAAGACATAACTTAGTCAAAAGACTTGCAGCTGGAATTGCTGCAAAAGGGGGTTCCACAAAGTGTTTTCATTCAGGGGAATACTCGGCTAAATACTTTTGCGCACTGCACTTTTCAGTTTTTATTTGTAAAAAAAATTTTATAATTTTCTTTCCTCTTCACAAGTGTGTGCCACTTTGTGTTGGTTTCTCACATAAAATTCCAATAAAATATATTTGTTTGTGGTCATTTTTGGGAAAATATGGAGAAGTTCAAGAGGTATGAATACTTTTGCAAGCCACTGTTGAAAAATCCATTTTAGCTTCATTTGACACGTGTGGACAAGACGTTAAAAGTCTGATATGGATTCATTGTAATTGTAGCGTGTATGTGTACTTAGAATCATGTTATTAATGCAACATATAAACCAAGAATCTGTAACCTCTAAATGACCTATTCGGTCAAGTTCCTTACCTACAAAACCGAGAGCAGCAAAATCTCACTACACTTTCTCTAAAAATACAATTTTTGTGCGGACATAAGGCCATTTATTTAAAGCATTGTGGGGTTATGGACCCAGGACTATGGTTGTTTTGTGTTTGTACGTTTCCTGTTTTATTTTGTTGATGGTGTTCACTTCCTGTGTTTCACATGTCTTTCAGGTCTCTTGACTCTCCCCTCCTATTGTGTCTCCCTTGCACTAGTTGTCGGGTGGTTTTGGTAGTTTCATGAGTTTGTGTTTCAGCTTTCGGTACCCTTCCTTGAATAAATCTGAGACTGTTGCAGTTACGAGTACCGTCTGCATTTGTGTCCTCACGACAACCCTGACAAGCATATAGCTCTTAATTTTTACAGTAATTAAACTACAAAAATGTAATATTTTTCAATTGGCTATTTAAAAATGTTTATTTATTTTAAAGAGGCCATACCATGAAAAACCAACTTTTGAGCTTTGAAGTGTATGATGCTGTTCATTCCTCACTATAAGGAACCTCAAAGTGGTATTTTCATCCGTTCATGCATTTCTGAGTAATCCTCTAAAAACCTGCTTTCTGAGCAGCAGCCCCTCCCCTACCCATGAAAACGAGCAGGTTCTCACAGCTGACATCATAGATTGAGGACCGCCCCTTTCAGAAGAATCTGCGCTGTCTGCACCGCCCCCAGGCTAACACACACTTTCTCTGTGGAGCTAAACGGTGATCGGTCAAACGCTTTCATTTTATACGCCCAATATGCACAAACTTTGCAAAAAGTTTGGACGTTGTTTGCATGCACGGAAATGCGCAGGCCTGCCAAGGCCAGCTCTAGGATGATGTCGTGAAATGGGTGGGACTGACAAGGGGCTAAAGGCGTTGCCTCAGAGATCGAGTTGTTTTACTTCTGAATATGAAAAGAGTCCACAAAATAACTCATTATTTCATAAATATTTTTTTTGGTGTACCAAAGGTAATATGTGATCATATATATAGATATAGTTTACACTGAAAGGCTTAAGAAAGTCATGACATGGCCCCTTTAATTTGAAATTAGCACACTCATGGACCGGGGTTGTCCTAAAGAAACCAGTCCTAGAGACCAGTGTCCAACAGTAACAAACACCTGTTAGACCTGGCAGAGGAGAAAACAATTGGAAGATATACAATATTGTGCATTTAAAATAAAAGTGTTCTGCTGAGCACCACTAGCTCGGCAGAGAAAGTGGGAATTTGTGTTAGCCTGGGTGCAGTGCTGGCAGCACTGACTCTTCCTGGTAGGGTTGTTCTCACTTTGTGATGTCAGCTCCTGAGAACCTGCTTGTTTTTGTGGGCTGAGAGGGGCTGCGCAGAGAGCAGGTTTTGAGAGGAACACTTAGAAATACGTGTACAGATCAAAATTCCACTTTGAGGTTGTTTATAGTGAGGAATGAACATCATAATACACTTAAAAGTTGTTTTTTCATGGCATAGGCCAACAGTTTTTTGTGCTGAATGTCAGCCTTTGATTCATCTCAATTTGTGGATATCACAAAACAGAAACATTTTCATTTACGGCATGTTGACAACTGTATTTCACAATGAGAGCATCTTACCGTGGTTTTTCATTGCATCAAACATTTTGAATTAAACCAGATAGAAATGAGTAAAACGTAGACACAGATTGGGAGTGAAACAAATCTCGCAAGATCCCACAAAAGTAGAAATATAGTTGTATATAAAAAATCAATGCAGTAGCATTTGACCTCACAGTGATTTTAAGAGCCCTTATAAAGTATTACTACTCCATTAACAATATTCCTCCTGTTCTCTTCAATGGGGTCATAAACCCTAACTTGCATCATTCATTTAGTCTCATTAAATAATACTTTAAAATATCCTAAAGACTTAAAGCCTGATTCTGTATTATTTGTTTTCCTGAACAAAGGGCTGTGTTTTTAGACATTTCCAGTTAGGTCCCTTGTGCTAGAAAGTGCATCAAATGTTTGCTGCGTGACAACACAGGAGTCACAGCTGGAGAACCGAAGTCCTAAACCTATGACAGCCTTCAACATGCTCGTGTTCCTCTCATGCCACAGGCCTATGAACCATGCACATTAGAAGCTTTCCTAATTAATTCAGAGCTTCCTGGCTACAGGCGAGCTAATTACCTTCTTATTTTGGTGTCTAAACATGGATGGAATTCATTTTGTTGTGCTGACTCATTGCCCCAACTACTGTCCATTCAACCTTTTGTCACATGACCACTCACTTATCTTTTCTTAACCATGATTCCTAGCATGTTCTAAAAGCAGAATAAAAAGTGTCGTGGGTCAAGTTTTTAGTGAAATCAAGTCTCCAAATACTCTGGACTAACTCTCACACTTTGATTAAGATCCGGGTTTGACTTAAATTTTTGACATAAGAGTGCACACTTTGGGCAAACAGTGCTCATGACAATCCAGCGGGGGCTGGAGATGGTTAGAGTCTGTGCTTGGACCCTGATTCTCCTCCCATCTGAGCTTTAGCTTTTTCCAGCATCACATGCACTGTCTTTTGAAAGACCACACGAGGGTCAGTGGAAGGCAGAGCAGTGCACATACAGCTCTCCCTCAACTCCAGGGCCTGCAATAAAGGAGGACAAGAGACAAAAGCATCTATTAATTATAGTTACATTAAATAAGGGTAACAGAAATGTAATTATTATATTTTAAAAGAAAAATAAAAAGGTGAGCCAACTCGTGACAACCCTAGCAGTCGTCACGAGTTGGCTCAAGACCCACCTTTTTAATTTTCTTTTACAATAACTTTGCCTAGATTTTTTTTATTGCACATTATTTTTTGTATTTATTCTATGTAACATTTTATTTATTCTATTTTCATTTTATTTTTCTTTTTATGTATCTACATACAACTTATTTATTTTATTTTAACCTCTTTCTTATTATGATTTTAGCCCCAGTGTTTCTGTGTGGGAATCCGTTATGCCAGGGCTTGCCAACTTGGTCAGTGGTTGTTGCTTTGGTTCTCCTCCTCCAAGCGTGGCTAGGGTGCAACATTGTAGCCTCAAGGCTGTGAAATAGATCCCATTGTTGAGCCGGTCTGGGTCGGCACGGTGGCAGTGTTCATGTGGATAAGCTGGATCCTGGTATGAATAGATTCCCAGACTGTTTCCTCACAGTAGAGCCAAGTCTGCAGTTTCGTTTAGAAGGGTTTTTTTGTTTTGTTTTTTATAAGAAGTGTTTATTGTGTGTGGGTCCATGGGAAATTTCTTTGTCTGTTTTTGTTTTTTGCTGCAAGCCCTTTGAGCTTCGCAAAGTATGAGAAGCGTTTTTTATTAATAAAGTTTGATTTGATTTTTGGGTTGACCAAACATGTAACAGAGCCCACACACAACATTGATTTATTGATTTCACAAGGTCTGAACATTTCCAAGATTACTGTCTGTGATTTACGTCTATCTGATCACTGCTGCATTTTCAAATGATTTCAAATTTGAGGGAGGAGATCACTAAATGGTATATACACACGTGGACAAAATTGTTGGTACCCCTCAGTTAAAGAAGGAAAAACCCACAATTCTCACTGAAATCACTTGAAACTTACAAAAGTAACAATAAATAAAATTTATGAAAATTAAATAATCAAAATCAGCCATCACTTTGAATTGCTGATTAACATAATTATTAAAAAAAAACAAACTAATGAAACAGGCCTGGACAAAAATGATGGTACCTCTATAAAAGATTGAAAACTATTTGACCAGACTGACATGATTAACTCAGGTGTGTCCTTTAATTGACATCACAGGTGTTACCAAACTCATAATCAGTCAGTCTGCCTATTTAAAGGGAGACAAGTAGTCACTCTGCTGTTTGGTGAAAAGGTGTGTACCACACTGAACATGGACAACAGAAAGAGAAGGAGAGAATTGTCCCAGGACATCCGAAAACAAATGATAGATAAACATCTTAAAGGTAAAGGCTATAAGACCATCTCTAAACAGCTTGAACTTCCTGTGACAACAGTGGCTCATATTATTCAGAAGTTCAAGACCCACGGGACAGTAGCCAACCTCTCTGGACGTGGCCGCAAGAGGAAAATTGATGACAAATTGAAGAGACGGATCGTTGGCAACTGTATCCAAAGAGCCCAGAACAACCTCCAAAGAAATTAAAGGTGAACTCCAAGGCCAAGGTACATCAGTGTCAGATCGCACCATTCGTCGTTGTTTGAGCCAAAGTGGACTTCATGGGAGACGACCAAGGAGGACACCACTGCTGAAAAACAATCATAAAAAAGCCAGACTGGAATTTGCAAAAATGCATGTTGACAAGCCCCAAAGCTTCTGGGAGAATGTCCTTTGGACAGATGAGACCAAACTGGAGCTTTTTGGTAAGGCACATCAACTCTATGTTCATAGACTCAAAAACCAAGCATACGAAGAAAAGAACACTGTCCCTACGGTGAAACATGGAGGAGGCTCAGTAATGTTTTGGGGCTGCTTTGCTGCATCTGGCACAGGGTGTCTTGAATGTGTGCAAGGTACAATGAAATCTGTAGACTATCAAGGCATTCTGGAGAGAAATGTGCTGCCTTGTGTCAGAAAGCTTGGTCTCAGTCGCAGGTCATGGGTCTTCCAACAGGACAACGATCCAAAACACACAGCCAAAAACACCCAAGAATGGCTGAGAGAAAAGCGTTGGACTATTCTAAAGTGGCCTTCCATGAGCCCAGATCTGAATCCCATTGAACATCTGTGGAAGGAGCTGAAACATGCCATTTGGAGAAGACACCCATCAAACCTGAGACAACTGGAGCAGTTTGCTCATGAGGAGTGGGCCAAAATACCTGTTGACAGCTGCAGAACGCTCATTGACAAATACAGAAATCGCTTCATTGCAGTGATTGCCTCAAAAGGTTGTTGCAACAAAATATTAAGTTATGGGTACCATCATTTTTGTCCAGGCCTGTTTCATTAGTTTGTTTTTTTTAAATAATTATGTTAATCAGCAATTCAAAAGTGATGGCTGATTTTGATTATTTAATTTTCAATAAATTTGTATTTATTGTTACTTTTGTAAGTTTCAAGTGATTTCAGTGAGAATTGTGGGTTTTTCCTTCTTTAACTGAGGGGAACCAACAATTTTGTCCATGTGTGTAACTGAAAATACTTTTTAGATGTTCAACCAGATTCTCTCTCTAACACCTCCCCTCTCAGGGGGTTCAGTCAATGAACTTGTAAAAAGCTTTGGTGCAAATATTTTAAGTATCATGGATAGTATTGCTCCCAGTAAGGTGAAGGTGATCTATGGAAAGAAAAAATCTCCATGGAGAATGGAACAAGAGAATGTCAAAAACCATGCAAATGGAGAAAGTCTAAACTGCAGGTTTATTACGACATCTATAAAGAGAAATTTCACTTTTATAATTTACAACTGAGCAATGCAGGGAAGTCCTATTTCTCTGACATCATTACCAAAAACTCTCTTAAGTCTCAGGCGTTATTTGCTACAGTTGACTGTAGGCTGACAAAACCCCCTGTGCCGGGGCGTTTATTTAAAAACCTGGCGTCTATTAGAGACTGGCAATTATTCCATCACAGAACGATGATGGTTAATGGGTTCATTTTCCATAAAAATTTGATCACAAAATGCAGAAAATAACAGATGAACATTTCAGGATTTATTGAAATGATGAGAACATTTTATTCTGTTCTGATTTACAATGTGAAAGTCAATCTCTGTATCAAAAATCTGTTTCGCTTTCATGCTGATCATTTTCCTGGAGACACAAGCACCTTTTCCTTTGCTCAGTAATCCATGTTCAAACCGGTTCCTCTCATTTGTTGGTGCTTTCTCTGCTCACCGGGAAACCAGGTTTGCTGCTTTTCTTTCTTTCTGCAACTGTGTCTGCGGTTTAGGTTTGTAATTACACAATCAAATGTATTTCTGCAGGAAATGCAATTTTTCTAGTTGTAATTGTTATTCTGACAAACAGAATGACAGAGTAATAGCTGTTTATTTCTCTATAGAAGTCTATAGTATTTTGGCCTTTTGGAGCCTACAGACCTGTTTGGAATGCAAGGGGGAGGAATGACACATGAGTCCTAATCCTGACATACAGTCAGGGGTTAGAACTCATTCATTTACTTAAGACACAGTCCTTTAATATAAATGCAGTACACTTTTGTTTTTAGAAAGTTTCTTAAAAGGAGACAGAGTTTTCCTCCAAGAAGGAAACAGGGACGTTCAGGAGGGATAAAGTCAATTCACTTCAACAGTTTGGCAGATAATTTGCTGTTTGAGTTCTTTGGATTCTGAGTTCTAACAAGTTTGTTGGCTATTTATTTCAAATTGTAAAGTGATCTGTGGGTAATGGAGGCAGAGCCAATAGATACAGGGATCACTTGTCAAACCCAAACTGTGCATGAACGTGCACACTCTCCCTCACACGCCACCTACAGAGTTTCTGTGCTCACAGATGAGGAGGCGCTGGTAAAGCTAAATGTTTTTGTTGTCTTCCTAAAACCTTGTTCCTTTTCACTTCTCCCGCAAATCTACCCCCCCTTTGTGCCTCAATTTCTGCGACTGCAGGGGAAAAAACATCTGTCTAGATTCACCATTAAGTTTTCTTGCAACTGTTCCTGGAGCTACAGTCTCCTCCAAATGCCTGGGATGCACAGGATAGAGGATCATACATTTTCCATTTTCGGCTCCAGACAAGCATGTTTGCTTGAGAAAAAGGAACATTTGATCAGCAAGTGTGTTTGTACCTGAGGAATAAGACGGTCCAGCTGAGCAGTTCTGTTCCTGTGGGATGGATGTGTGGACAGCCACTCAGGTAAGGTGGGCTCTCCTGATAGTCTGTCTGTGATTTCCAGCTGCTGCCAAAAAACAGGGCCAGCTCGTACATCTGCACACGCCTGGATGGATGAAAACATGTGGAGACAAAAACGCTGCGTGAAATCTGAACCGCACACACAGCATGGAAGCTTTCTGATCTGTGCCTGCATGTGATGCCTATCTGGGCAGCTTCTTCTTGACAACCTGGTGTCCAGCAAATGTATTACGTTATGTTAACACTACCTTCATGTGTGCGTCTTATACCAAAACAATAAATATGAAGGAAATTATTTTTTCAGTTTCCCATGTTATCTTTTTTTAATTTAAAAAAAAAAAAAAAAAACATTCGATTATTTGCTCAAAGGCTCGGCAAAAAATCTTTACAAAATTTCAAATAAATCATAAATAAATAAATAACTCAGTGATTTAGAGAACTCTTCTTGATCACTTTCTTATACTATTGCAATTTTTTACAATTATATTGTATTATTTCTTAACTTGCAGTCACACCGAACGTGGTCGGCGTGGTAGGGGCGTCATGTTTCAATGTTAAGTCAAAGTACAGACGTGATGAGGTCTCGAGGTGCAATTTGGGCGTCAGGCGCGGTGTGTCAACCAATCAGGGGCACGCAACTATTTCAGTGACTTGTAAAAAATGGTCACTTTGCTTCTTGATGCAAGGGCTTTTGTCCCAAACTTCCATTCATTTTCTTAACCCGCTGGGGCCAGCGTGTTTGTCAGACTGTCCCGGTTACTGTTGGGAGAAGGTAGGATACACCCTAGGACAGGTCACCAGCCTGTCACAGAGCCCATGGAGCTGGTGCAATCGAGCCTGCTATGCTAGCCAGCCGCCTATGGGTCAGCATAGCAACCTCTGCTGTCATGGCGCCGTCCCTGGAAAGCGGTCTGGCAGGCGGAGAGCCACAGACAGACGGAAGTAGCCCAACATTTAAAATGTCAGTCAGGTGCAGCTCCGCTGCAGGAGTGAAGTACACGCAACGGGGGACGCTCTGAAGGATCTGGTTAACCCAGATACGACGACGTGCCTGCTGGCGTCACTGTCCAGTTATCCAATACATGTAAAGACAGCGCAGTGTTGGGTAAGTTACTTCTATGAAGTAATTGATTACTTTACTTAGATACTTGATCCAAACTGTAATTAAATTACTTTTCCCTTTTGCCAATTGAAAAAATAATTCACTTTTCATTACTTTACTTCCACTCATACACAAATTTTTAAGGGAAAAGCAGCTTCACACAAACAAGATCCTCTTGTCTTTCATTCAACAGAGCTCCTTTGAAAAAGAGATTTTTAATCTCAATAGGACTTCTGTAGTTAAAAAAAAGGTAAATAAATACAATTATTTTTTAAGCAATAACCTTGTGTAAGGTATGAACAAGGGCTTCATTTCATTCAGACAACAGTGTGAAAAATGACAGAAAAATAAGTTGTAACATATGTGGTCAGCTTTAGAGTGGTTTCATTGGTAACAGACACATCAGTTCACAGATCTCTGCTCTGCTGCTGCTCTAATGATGACAAGGACTTCTTGCAGCGTCTCTTTTTGTCTCATCTTTGAGCCAGTTTGAAAATCACTGTGACTGCAACAATGAGGGTGTGTCTGTACTTTGACCGGTCCCAACTCTGCGCACGCACGCATGTGTGCGCCAGTCACTCAGTTTCTAACTAATCTCCGTTTCATTTCATTTAACTGAGAGAAAATGTCAAAGCCTACAAAACCTAAGAAATGAAGTAACAAGGTCCAGTAATTTTACTGATTTACTGAAATTTGAACTGTAATTCCTTACGTTACTCAGTTACTGAGAAAAGTAATCTAATTACAGTAATTTGTTACTTTGTAATTCGTTACCCCAACACTGAACACAAGCTCCTCGTTCAACATCATCCATGTTTTCCATTATGTGGTCAATGAATTAAGTTTGTCGGCGGTTGACCTGCGGCCCGGCCACATTTAGGGAGAGTGTCTAAAGACTATTTTGAAGAGCTGTAGCTTCTTCCATCACATTCTGTTTCAGAGAAGAAAGATGTTTGGGGAACAGTTCATTATGTAAAAGAACTGGTTACAGTAACCAACAACTTTAACATATTGATAAACCAACAAAATGCTCTCACATGTTTTAATGTGCAGCTAAAAGGCTTTGCTAGCTTATTTCATAGCAGACAACATGTTTTTATTCCGAATTCAGGTTGGAATGCGTTAGAGGTAAGTTGAAACCTAACTTAAAAAATGAGTCCCTTCTAACCCTAAACACCAGTCCAGAGCCAGAGAACATTTCATTTCTGTCCTCTCACTGAGGAAACTTTTTTTTTAAACTAGTTCATAGCAGACGATACCTTTGCAGCCAACTGCAATCCAATCTGATCCGCCTCCACCTCCAGTTTGCGACTGTAGGGACGTTGGAACATCAGCTGAAAGTTGTTCAAATGAGAAGATTTGAGGACAATCTGACCACATAGAGCTTTGGGTGTGCGTGTGTTTTTAAGACCTACTGGGAATTAAATAGTAACATAAGAGCATTCCTTCAAATTAAGAACAGTAAAGTCTCACCTCTGCAAGCTTGTCCTTAACCCACCCTCCCAGCAGGGCCATGGTGTCTGTAGGACACATGGCCCATATGGCTGTCAACAGAAGAAGAGACAGGACGTCCACAATGTGGGACAGGCTGGCCTGCTCTGCCTGGTGTGGTCAAGGGAGGTGACACAGCACAAGGAGTGAAGGAGAGGAACAAGAAAGAAACAGAGTTGAATGAGGCAGTTGGAACATTGATTTTTCTCATATGTCTCAGTAAAATGTTTTTGTTCTAGCAGATTTAGAGGTTTTTAGCATCCATCAGCGGGGGTCTTGGTGAGGGGATGGCCGAGAACTCTCCCTCCGTTTTTCTTTTGTTACATTCCATCATCCACATCAGCAAAATATAAACAGTCAGACTCACTTAACATGAAATTCTTAAATAAATGTGTCATTAATTATTCAAAATTGGCATTAAGTAATTAAGAGTCATTAACTGTGTCCATATTTCATTAAAATTCTTTTTTAAATGATTTAATAAATATGTACTTATTTAATGATTTCATGGATAATTTTATGGTTTGCAGCATTTCATAATGTTATCTGTCTAACTCAGATCATCTGGAATCCATTGCTCTTGCCTGGTGTGAATCTCATCATGGCGCAGGACTGCTGTTCACATGAAACTCAAGGATGTATTAAAGTTTTTAAGGTTTTGTCTGGCACTTCACACACATACACGCTGTAAACGTTTTGTTGAACTTTTGTGAGGGTTGCTCAGGTCCAAGGGAACTCTGCAGATAATATGCTGCAAACCATCAAATTATTCATGAAATCATGAAATACATATATGCTTCTTAAATCATTTAAAATTGAATTTAATGAAATACTGACAGATTTATGACACTTTTAATGATTTACTTCCAATTTTAAATCATTAGTGACAGATTTTTAAGAATATCATATTAAATGTATTTATTTAAATTAGTCTCTTTCAGCCCACACCCGCCAATGAAATTATGAAATATGTTATGAAAAATGTTAGTGGCTATTTTAATATTTTAATGTCACATATATTTAAACATTTATTTACTGATATCCAATTGTATTTATTTATTGGCAATTTAAAATCATAAATGACACATTTATTTTAAATGTAATGGTGTATATATTGATTTCAATTTGTCTCTTCCTGTCCTCCATATTTCAGACTTTGGAAAGTGCACCATCATTGGATACTTTTCGGAACAAGAACATCTGTCTTTTAGAACCAAAAGAAGCATTCAGGAAGAAAATTATGAAAGTTCTGGCTGCTGGTGTGACCCTGCTCATTACAACACAAATCTGACAATGACACAACAGTGCAGCTAAACCTCAGAAAAAATAGAATCAAGAACTTTCTGTCAAAAACTTTCAGCAGATAACTGTATACTCTGCAGTTTTAGTTTTAGTTCACACACACTTTTAGTTCAAAGGATAAAACTACAGACCACCCATGAGGAACCTCTTCTTATGGTGGGCTTGCAAATGAAAAGCTTTCTCCTAAATGTTCTTTTCATTTGAATTTTTTTCTGGAACTCTTCCTTAAGCACAGAAAGGTCAGCTAATGTTCAGCTTATACTCCCAGATCTACCAGAACTTTTATTTCCATAAGGCACTAATACTGTCTAAATAAATGTTTGCTCTAAACTGCCCGATTGTGTGTCAGTTACAGTTGCTAATGACACATTTAGGGTGTTTTAATGGGAAACTTGGGAGGAAACAAGGAAGCTGTTGTTCACCTTTTGGCTTATTCCGTCAGGTGTCACCACAGCCAATCGGCTTTCACTGATTTACTGTTGCATTGGCCGAGATTTTTACACTGAATGCTCTTCCTGTATTTTCAAGTCGCAGGGAGACCCACAGTTAGGTAGCAGTGTGAAGGGTCTTGCCTAAGGACCCAAACTGGAAGAGGCTCATTGCACACAATGGAAAGCAAACCCAAGTTTCCTGCGAGCTAGTTCTACACCCAGCCAACTGAGCCATCCAGCAGCTTCTTTCTTTATCTGAAAATAAGCCACTCCAATGAAAATTGTGCTTTAGGTGTTTTTAACATGTTACTGCAGTATTGTCCACATGATGGATGACATGTCTAAAAGAATTAAAATAAAAACTGCATTTCTCAGCATTGCTCTATTCAAATCATGGATCAGGAGCAGATAAAAACCTGCTCAGGTACATGATGCAGCAACTGACATGGGCTCTGCTTCATTCTGATGCATCCATTTGTAGATAAATTCAGTGCTTTCCAAATTATTATGCATATTATATTTTCCAATGATTTTTCTAAATACTCAATGCAAATAGTCAGCATAAATCAAGTCTAACCATTAGAGTATATATTCAATTCTGACATGGCAGGATATCAGAATAGCCTCCAAAGCTGCTGATTGGATGTGAACTAAACCGAGCCATGGCGGCCTATTCCCCCATCTTAGTGGGCTTATGCAGGTTATTTGGCCATTTGTGCCATATTACATGCCACTTACCATTAACATGTTTGAATTAAATTTCAATACCAATTAGCTGCTAGAAGGCTACTAGAAGTTAGAAGCTGGGGAAAGTATGTTGTACTGGGGTTCTGTCCTCTATTGCGTCTCCTCTTCTTCTTTATTCTTTATCATTTATCCAGTTCGTATTTTTCATTTAGTTCTCCATCCCTCTGTTTGGTGCAGTGTGAGTCATAGGTTGTCTCTGTTTCCAATTCCCCACTCAAAGACAGGAGTCTGTGCTCCTGTCTTTGGCTGACCTCGCCTTTGGCTCTTCCAGCAACCCCAGCTGTCCCCCACTTCCATCTGGATGAAGCTCATCTGCTACACTATTCAAACATGAAGTTGAAGAGTTAGATAAGATCATTCTTCTTTAACAGTTCTAGGACACTGCCTTTCTGTCTTGGGTGAGGATCCCTCCTTCATGTGGACATCCCTTTTTAAAAAATGTTCTCAAAAATCGGGGTGGGGGGGTGAGACTTTCCTCATCGAGATGGAGGGTCTAAGGACAGGGATGTCAGTTTAGCTTAGTCTGTTTAGTTTAGTTTAGCAACCAGCTATTGTTTATTTTTCATGACTGACTTTATGTTCTTTTGTACAAATACTGGTGTGAATCCCATTAATACAACTGTGTTGTGATATTGGATTATATATATAAAATGAATATAAATAAATATAAATAAAATGTAAGGTTTTGTAAAACATCCATGTTTTTCATACCTTGTCTAAGTAAGACAAGTAAGGAAGTTGTAATGTCAACTATTTCACACTTTCAGCAGCAGAGATCCTTTTTCCATTTTGATTGAAAAATGTTGGTCTGCTTAATAATTTGGAACGTTGGTCTTTAGAAGTTTTTAATTGAGCTCACCTGGTAAACTAATGACCATAGGTGTCTGAGATGGATTTCAGTGATCTAAAGAGCCCAGAGATGCAATATAATCCATGAGTTCAATTAAAAAACAAAGAATTTGATCTTTTTGTCACTAAAATACAATTTGCATGAAAATTTGCATAAAAGAACGCACTGTAGATATATTAACGAGTTCATTTACCTGCTATCTGACTCAAAACTGTATAGCAGCATAGCTCCATTGTTGCTCACCTGGTTTTTTTTTTTTTGTTTTTGCTATGCTACTGTTAGCTTGGGGTGGTGGGGGCTGTAAGCTAGCAGGGGAGAATGTAAATAAAGGCATTATGGGATAACACCGTAGGGTTACTTCTGCGCCAACAGTCCCGCCCACAAAGGCAAATTCCTAATGAGCTCCTGCTAATGTGCAGAAAATGTCTTAAAAATAAAAGTTTTTTTTGGGTTTTGGCTAAAATGGCATGATCGTAAATTAAAGAATGATTTATGGGAATTATTTCACAATAGATAAAAATATAGTTGAAGTGAGATTTGAATCCTGGGACATGCTTTTGCAAACATTAGACTTTAAGTTGTCCACAAACTGAAGAAAGCTTAAAACATAAATGGTAAAATGTCTTAAAATGTCTCAATGTGTTATTAGGCTGTACACACACAAAGTAAACTGGTTGAGTCCATTTAACCCTGATTGAAATCTTTTTTTTTTTTTTTTTTTTTTGGGGGGGGGGGGAGGGGTCTATTAAAGAGGCACTCGTACCCTAATAAATCAGCAGTGTTTCTGACCTACAAACAGGAAAAAACACAAAGGATTCATTACAAACTGCTGTACCTACAGAGTGATCGAGTATCACATGAGCCATTTCATGTCCAAGGACAATGATGAGCTGATCAGCATCTGCCACAGCGTCCAGCATCCCTGTGAACACGAACACCGTCCCATCCTAAAAAAACAAAAGGTGATCTGAATGTGAGCCACATCCAGTTATCTGAAATACAACTAAAATGTCTTCCTGAATGTTTCTTTAACTTACTGGAAGGACAAATGCATTGATTTGAGGGTTTTCCACTACATGGACACTCCAGGGCCTTTCTGACACTTTAGGGATGTCCTTGTTCCTTTCTGCAAGGACTTGCACCAGCTGATCCACCATCTGGTGACGACGGTCGGTGTCTGGAAGCAGATGCTCTGCAAACTCCTTCAAGTACTGCAATGCAAAGACAAGTTTATCTTTCACCAAACTTTTGCACTGCCTCTGACCTTCATCTTGAACACGTTTTCTTCCTGTCTCACCCCATCTGCAGTCAGAGCAGCCAGCTCCAGATACGTCTCTCTGCTGAACAGCAGTAGACGCACCCGTCCTGTCAGTGGAGACTCATCTAGGTGCGTTAGGAGGAGAAGAGCCACAAGCACCACAGCAACAGCCACCCCGGCAGTCAGATGCCAGCGGCGCCTAAGGACCCACTCTCGCACTAGCTCACGGCGGTTCCCAGGTAGAGCATCCCACCACTTCCTCAGACTCCTGCTAACAGAGGAGATGGGCTGGTTTTATGCATCCTCTACTCTTTATCTTGACGTTTACGTCTGCTCCTATGCACTCAACACTGCCAGCAACATGTGGCATCTTCTGAATCTGCTCCATTTCTTGCAGGTGCAGGACAAAGCAAAGTCACTTGAGAAGAAGCAGGAAATGCAGCGGTGAACCCCTGTTCATGCCCAATAACTTCATTCTAACATTTCTCTCTATAACTGAGTCTGTTTTGAATAAATCTTTTACATTTTCTTTTAACTGATGATATAAAATGGTTTGATTTTCTGGCGAACCTTAAAATGGAAATGTTTAATTGAGGTTAAACAACTGCTGTCCTGCTGAGAATGAAAAAAATCCACACAGATATACACTCCTTTTTCAACCCCACAATATGGATAAAAACAAGGCAAATTGTTCTCTTTTTAGTGTCAGCTGGCAAACAAACAAATTGGTAATTGACAGGACATGTGAACACCAACATTTCTGGGGTTTAGTGCAGGAAACCAGAAGAGTACAGAAAAATCTCAGAGTAAATGCTTCTGTTAGCATCAGATGAGGTTTGGGAGTAACACTGGAGAGAACCAGTTCTCTATCTGGAGCTCCTGGTTCCTGAGCAGGTCAGGCGACGGCGTTACCTGCCCAGCAGCATCGCCGCGACCTTCTGGAGAGGCTTCAGGAGCAGCCACAGCAGCGGAGCCGGGACGGCCCTCCTGCGCGGGGACGCGTGAAACCGGCGCGCAGGGGACGCCGGAAAAAAGCGGGGGGGAACGGGCGATGCGGGGTCGGGACAAAAACGACGGCAAAGGAAAGCAGAGCCGGCGGCTGCAGCTGATTGGAGGTGGACGGAAGGGGAAACCGGACGTGTCTTCTGCGCCGGAGAAGCAGCCGCTTGACAGCGGCGAACGTTTCGAGCTAAAGCAAAGATGCGGTAATTCTGCGCATGACAAGTAAACATCGAATGCATCTTTATTTGTGTTTGGTGTTCTCGTTCTAAATAAAGACTTGATGTTTTATGGCGGGATGCTTTTACAAGTTTCAACCCGGTTCGGCGACACGCGTCCTGTTCTCAGCGAGGAACCTCGGTTTACGTTTGTAACAAAGTTTGTTTTCGGCGACGTCTTCTCATCGAGAAATGTCCTTCTGACAATAAGCAGAAAAAAGGAACCGACACGTAGACAAACTCTCCAGAACCTAACACTATTACAGAATCGAGAATTTGACTTTGCCGCTTTACTAAACACTCCTCCAGAAACATCGAAC
>BOLG01001621.1:0-48721 GCA_016861445.1 Oryzias woworae
GAATAACTAGAGCTAAAGGGTTAACCAATAAAGATATTAATAATTTTTTAATTTAGTTTTATTTTAACGGTTGCATTTCCTTACAGTGGCCTCTAAAACTGTTTCCAAACTTGAATATACTGGAGTAATGTAATGAATAACGGTAAGTTCTATTCAAATGTAGTGGAGTAAAGAGTACAAATGTTCCATCAAAATGCAGCTGAATAGAAAGTAAAAGTTGCTTTTATTTTTGATACTCAGTACTAGTACAAATTAGCCAAAAAAAAACTCAAGTAAAGTAACAAAGTTCATTTACTTAAGTACTTTACAACACTGATTACCACCCCACCCTAGTGTAGAGATTTGCCAGCGTTCTTTGCTTGCATCTGGGATGGTGTGGCAGGTGGAGTGCTGCTTGGTAGATTGATTCCTCCTCCTGCGCACCATGCTCCCCTGCGGGATGTCTGTGCGTAGGGGTGGCATCAGCCTGCTGCCCCCAGGTTGGACTAGATGAGAGCAGCCTCAGGCTGCTCAGTGCTGTGGCTGTGGCTGTCTTAAGCTGAGCGCAGCCTCAAACGCTTCTCATTGCAGGGCTGAGTGCTTATCGCTGAAGATAACCTCAAACGCTCATCAACGCAGTGATTCCTCTGATTGCAGCATCAGACGCTGTTTGACTGCGTCCTATTGCCGCCCGAATCATAAGCAGGATCACAGGCTGTGGATGTCTATGCTGCTCACGTGACCCTGTCAGTCGTTCTCCTGAGTTTCAGGAGCAGTACGGGTGCTTTGTTATATGTGCCTGTATGTTTATTATTTTGCACTGAATGTGTTCTTTGCAGAAGCATCTGACTGTGGGTGCTGTGCCTAAGTATTGTGTCTGGAACTAGAGGACAGGAGAAACGGAAACTAGAATCTGAGGTTGGTGATGCAGCTGCACAATTCATGTGAAGTTCACTGATGAGTGGAATTTTACAAACAAATATCATTTCTATGAATTATAACAACGTTGTCACAATGTTACCTCTGTGACCCAGAAAGTTCTGAAGATGAATGGATGGATTGAACATATTACATTAGTGTGGATGGTGAATTACCAGTTCTGAGACTTTTATTATTTCATGTGAAACATCTGGTTTGAATGAAAATCTTTATGGATTCACAATGCCTTTTCAGGTCAGTTCTAAAGAAAAATGACATCAGATGTCTTCGACCCCCTACTTTGTATTGCTGCTGACTGATTTTTTAACAGGTGTAAATTTAGTGAAACCTTTTAAGTCTTTCTGCTTAAGCCAGGCTTCTGTCCATTCACTGCAGGTGAATGGGATACTTTTGTTTCAAATCAAAAAGGGTAGAAATAACAAGTTTCCTTTCTCGCACAAACAAATGTTAAACTTTTCTCTATTTCAGATTGTGAAAGATCTTTTTTAGCTACTAGTCAGTATGCATGCACGCACGTTCTGCTATTTGAGCAAAAACAATCAGCTTTCCTGTCATCTCCCAGGGGTTCCAGATTTTTAAAGTAAGACTATGAAGACATACAGAAAACATTCAGAGTTATTCCAACAAGAACATTTAGTTTACGTTCAGCATTTAATTTGAACAAAGTTGTACATGTTTAATTTTGTGCTTATTGTCTTGTGATTTTAATTGCATACATTTGTCTTGTATGTTCCTCTTTAGGTCTGCGGCTTGTTGTGGAGTGGGTTTAAAAACCATGGAATCTAACATTTTAAGACAGTTAAATGTTTGAATGTGAAATCGGTAGAGAACTCCTGCTGAGTGTGACTCCATAAAAAAGAGGTTAACATATTTGTGTGACCAGTCTCTTCTTTTTATTCACAAAAATGTTTTAAAATCCAAATAAACCAAAAGAGAATATGGCTCAAAGTCAGACCTGTACAATGTCTATTATTTTTCAGATTCAAGCATTCAAAACATCACAAGCAATAACCACTGACAATTCAGTACATTTTGCCTCATTTAAACAGTCACCTGACATGATGGCTGTCTGCCACAGAGATAAAGAGTGACAGAATAGTTTTTCAATGATGTTGTCACAAATCGTTACTGTAACTTCCAGCTTCCAGTAAACCCACCACTTGATTCTCTATCACCTTCACCTGGTCCCTCCTGCTCTTATACTGCTGACTCTCACCACACTACTGCCAAATCGTCATTTGTGCCAACAGTAATTTTCTAGCCCTCGCCAAGTGTTCTAAGTCTCCTGTGTATTTTGATCCTGCCTCGTTTTGACCACGTCTCTGCCTGAACCCCTCTGGATATTCCCGCTGGATATTTTCTGCTGCTTTTTTGGGTTTTTGGATTCTGGACTGTTTTTGGATTACGTTTCTTGTCACGCCCTTTTGGAGATTCCTGTTTGTGCCGGACTGTCTGTTCGGTTACTGGATCCTGGACTTACTACGGATTTCGATTTATGCTGCCCTGGAAATAACTTTAAGAACTGAACTTTGAATAAAACCCCTAAAAAGACTGTCCTGATATTTTGGTCTTCTGTTAGATTTTCTAAGGGTGCATGACAGATGTTGAGTAAAACGAGTCCAATTTTAAATTAAAAAAAAAACCAGGAGAAGCTTGTGAACAATGTCATGTTATTTCAATCAGGAGAGATCCTGAAAGTGAGATTAAGAGTATGAATTCCTTGGTTGTTGGGCTCTGGGCTGGAGACATCTTGCCTGCCAGTCAAGATCTTGTCCAGGTGAAGAGAAGCCCAGACTCTGATGGTGGTTAAGAAGCACCGAGCTGAACCAAAGAGCCAGGAAGAGAACAGGCAGAAGCGGGTCAGAGCAACGACATGCCAAACTGAAGAGCCAGGAGGACGGCTGGAAGAGGGTCAGAGCAACAACACACCGAATTAAAGGGCCCGGAGGAGGACGAGGTGGGGGGGGATGTCTGACATGTGGGTAAACCTGAATGTAAAATTGAATGTAAAGAAAATAAACCCTAACCCTTCAGCCATTGGCTCAGGGTGGAACGTAAGGAGTGAGGATTACACACCCAGATGCGGTGATGAGGTAAAACTTCCTGATTGAAATTGCGCCAAAGCTTCACAAAGCATCATCTATGACAATCCTGTCTATTTTTGACATTTTAAGAACTTAATAATTTATCCTAAAGAATACATTCTTACGGGGAAACTTTCAGTAAGAATTTCAAATAAAAAATTGATGTTTTCTTTTATCCCAACGACCAGTTCCAGTCTCCAGACCTGGACTTTTACTTTTTCCACAAGTGTTAAAAATACACAAATTAAAAATATTTAATCATGTCCATGCTAAAGATACATATGTAAAAATATCTTCTAACAAAATATTTTAAGAAATAAGTATGTCGAAAGAATGTAGAGTTCATGATATCAGTCCAGCGCTGCGTTGCTGAGCTGGAGACTTTAGCTAAAGTGGCTAACGTTAGCATGGAGGGACTGGCATAAACCGCCATGTGGACAATAAAACAAAAGGGAGAGAATGACTTCATTCTGTCCGCCTCTTTTGTAACATCTGAGTTAAGCACAGTTAACTGCAGCCAATATGGAGGCACCGTGAGCTGACAATTTAGGCCTCAATTGGGGAGTGTGGAAGCCAATGGGGACGTCAGAGATGATCTGTCTAGTTATATATGTCTATGGGAATTACATCTTTTTTTTTTTTTTTTACTGGGGTTGGGTGTCTATTTCAACTACTACTTAAGTGTGAATCTCTCCCTACGACACTGTTTAGGAAACCTGATTTCAGTGTGTTATTCAGGAGAAATTGGCCACATCCAGTAAACGCGATCAGTGGTTTCTCTGGATAGAGTCCAAACCTTGCTCCAGCACAAAGGAGCAAAAAGAGCAACAGAATAGAGGGATTTTTGGTGTTTCATTGAGGCATAGTCAATCAATCAATCAAACTTTATTTCTATAGCACTTTTCCTATGAAGCATAACACAAAGTGCTTTACATTAAAATAAAACTGATTAAAAAACAAGCACAATCATAAAAATGTAGGACCCCCCTTCCCCCCCTTGAGAAACTTGAGAAAACCAAAGAGAGAATGAAGAGTTGAAGTTTTACAGCCAGAATGGTTCATTGCCCTCCCTTTAACATCATGGCTGTTCTGAGCTCAGACTGCATGTGTCATTCTCTCATCAGCATTAGAAGCAGGTTTTTACCCAGAGAATTAGACAAAATGAAGGGAACAAATTGTGAAAAGAAATATTGCCTTACTTTTTTCTGTCTAAGTTGAAACAGATTATGATGGCCGTCAACAACTTCTTCACCCAGACCCCTGCAAAGGCACTAAATTTGATTTAACTGAGCATTTTACTGACAGATTAGGAGCTCAGGAACTCTGTTCAGATTTTGTTCTCAGCCTCAGGGGTAGAACACGGTCTGTTTTCTTCTCTCCCCATGGACCTCAGTTCCTCTGTTGGCTTATTTCATTACATTTCTTTTGCTGAGAAGTGGAGAAGAGGGAAAATGTGTTGTTTTTTAAACAGATGGTCTTTGAGTGCTCTAGTAGGTTAGCACAGGGTTCACCTCCAAACACTACAATTGGGACTTCAATGTAACTGAAGCAGCAGAGACAAGTAATCAACATTCCTCAAAAGTGCATTTAACCTTTTTTATTGAGTTAACAGTTTTATACATTTCCAACATCTTATGTTAACTCAGATGAATTCACACTGGGCACATGAAGAGTGGAGCTTGCATGAGCATGATTTCTTGTTATGAAATGTGCTTGACTGATGGTGTTGTGTGCCTGACAGCCTCATTTCAGAGGACCACGTTTGCTCAGATTACTCAAATGCAATAAAGTGTTTTATTACATACATTTTGATGTTTCTAAATATATTTTTGGAGTGGAAGAGTTCTGCCTACCTAATCTGTTTTGGGAAGGCAAAATTGCTGCGGTCATTGATGTGCACAGTACAACGCAAAAGCATTACAGATCGCAATTTCAAAAGTAAAAACAATTTTTTTTTTTAATTACATTTTAAAAATTAAAAAAACTAAATTAAAATAAATGAAAGAACATGAAAACGAAATGTTTCAGAAAACAAACGTAATTTCCAGAAAACAAAATGAGATTGTAACAAATAAAACACCATAGAAAAATGGAAAAGGTAGGCACTACAGGACACCGCTGACAGGATGGTGACGTTTGAGTTTTGACAATCGAGTTTTTTCAAATGCCTCTTCAAGGTCATACATACCTCATACATAAAGTTTCATGATTAGTACGGAGCATATGCAGTATTACTTTAATGTTAGGTAGAAATGATAGACAAACATCATCATCCAATCAGCAATGTCCCACATGACCTATCTTTTCTGGTTTCTTCTTTTGTTTCCTTTTTTTTAACATTGCATTTGGATTTTTTTGCTTTCCGAAATGTTTTATTTCTTTTTTACAGAAACCAGAAAAAGGTAGGCACTACAGGACACTGCTGATAGGATGATGACATTTGCCCATCATCAACTGAAATCTATTTGCCATAAAGCGATACTAGATATCGTCATCCAATAAGCGACATCCTATAGGACCCACCTTTTTCCCGTTCTCATTCTCTTTTGTTTTTCTAACATTTCATTTCGTTTTCTGAAAATTACTTTTGTTTGCCGAAACGTTTCATTTTTATTTCATTTTTGGAATTTTGTTTTGATCTCTAAAATGCTATGGTTTTTGTTTTTTTTTGTTTTTTTTCATTGTCAGTATGATCTTTCAAATGTTCTAGTGTCAAGTGATTTGTTGATGTGATTTGCACCTCAGGGCCACCATACTTTAAAATAGACCTGCTGTCAATCTTAGCACAGAAGCACATGTTTCTGCTGCTGAAATTTCCAACCTTTGTGTCTGTCTTCATTTCCAGGCTATTAATTTAATTAAGTTATTGGGACGCTCTGCAAAAATGTTGCGCTTTCAGGTTCTAGTCCTGTGTGAAAGAACTGGTTTACATGATCAAACCAAAGTGCCAGAAACCAGAGTATTTTGACAACAGCTGCTTCGTGGGGATGTTGGTTCCACAGTGCTCTGATCAGCTCCAATTAGGAAAAAAAAGCACGAAATAGGAAACCGGTTGGTCCTGCTAGTCCTTTACTTATTGTGTACTGCCTTAGCTTCTTGCTGCACCATCTTCACCAACCAAGATATTTTTTTCAATGTAATTTGCTTTTCTTTTCTGTTTTTGCTTTTTATGAATAAGATAATGCATAATAGATGGATCCAGTTATCTGCAAGTGGATGCTTGGAGACTTTGGCCTGCCCGTGGCAATTAAAGCATCACAAACCTGAGCTTTTCCAAACCACAGGTTTTCATCTGCTCCTTATCCATCACAATTTGAACAAAGAAACACTCAGAAACACAGTCTTAATGTCAAACTGTTTTTATATGTATATATTATGAGAAAACAATGCAACAAGAACACGTTAAAAACAAGGTTTTCATAGTCCCATTGCATGATTTTTAAAGTAACTTCTTGAGTGGGTCTTTAAATTTACGCCCTTTACCATTTTTTAACCTACTTTTCATAGTGACTTGGGTCATGAAACTACAGTTAATTTCCAACATCAAACATTGCGCAGAGTAATAGAGAGGCTATTGGTGGGATCTGAAAGAACTGTGCTGTGAATGAGGTTTTTTTTCTCTGCTTTATTGGCTTTTCTCTCCAGCTTTTGTTTTGAGCTGGTTTGTTGGGGGAGAAAAGTAACATGTTTTTACTGTTGTTTTTTGTAAGCAACGTGGTTTCACATGCTCCTTAGCTTGTCAGAGAATCGTTCCAAACAACAAACAAGCCTTCAGTTCTGGGAAATCTATGTGCAGTTTAACTCATCCCTGTAATGACTGCACAGCAAATGACCTTCTAAGGAAGCTCATGTTCCCAAAGATTCCTCTGTAACCAACTGTGAACCTTTGGATGTTTGTCTGGGTAATGCGGGTTAACCATAAAAGAATCACAGCAGAATTTGTTTGGCTGTGACAAACCACTTCCTCTGAGAGGCTTGGCCTGTGGCATCATCTATGCTGTCAAGGAAACTGGATTGAATTTATTTGGAAGCTGTTGTTCAGCAGGTGGGATTTTAACTGCGTTTATTATGTATAATGTTAGAATGTAGTCGGACAGGTCAATATTTGGTCCATCAGATTTGATGCCTCTCTGTAAAAATATTTACAGTTAAGCTGCTGAAATATATTAACAACTTGAAGTTCTAGCAGAATTAAAAGATATGGATACAAATTTAACTCACTCTAGACCCTTTTTGTAACGTCAATAACTGATGGAAAGTTTTTGAGATGTAATGTTGATTATTATCTCCACAATGTCCCATTTATGAAGCTACACACAAGGCCCAATACGGACTTAAACTCTTGAAGACAGCCATTTGACCGATAACTCCAGGATTACCCAATATGTCAGATGCATCATTCCCTACCTATTAAACATGAAGCACATTTATTATGGTGTCGGCTCCAGTCCTCTGAGGCTGGTATTGGGAAAGTAAAAGTGACTTTAAAATATTTAAGAGGGTCGTCATGGGGTGAGGCATGAAGGGCTGGGGGAGGGTTTCCAGGAAATGAAGACAGAGGTAACAGCAAACCATGAAGAGAGACAGGCAGATGATGGAAACGAGACAAAGAAGGAGAAGGGGCTAAACTGAAACCATATGCTGGCTGAATCTCCACTTTTATTCCTAAGTCAAACCATCTGGTGGCTCTTGGCTTGTCCATCAAAATAAACATTTTATCAATGACGATGAGCTGCACAGACTTGTTAGCCATTAACAAACATCTCTTGCACCAATCAGCTTGATAGTTGCTTACAGCTACAAACATCGATGGTTTTTACATGCAAAAAGGTGCAATAACACTTTTATCTGGACCTTCCTTCCTTTGTTGCTGGTTGACCCCATGTTTACCAGCACAAAGACAAACCCCTGAGCAAGAAGGTCAGCTCTTCTGAAGCTGAATCACACATTCTGTTTAACACTGAATTCATAACTGACATCAGACTGTTGGTGCATTAGCACTTTAAAAGTTTCCTCTGACTGAACACAGCTGGGTCTCTTCTACATGTGTTTTTGGTGCCTGTCACACTGGTATTCTACCTGCTCTTTTTCAAAAGCGCAGTGATAGAACAGTGCTTCAGTCTGCTTCTCTTGTGCTTCAGTACAGCTTTGGAAGATAGAAACAAAGACAAGACACGTGCTGGCTCACCAACAATGATCTAGTGTCTGATTATTCTGCTGATTTGATCTTATTTTTTTGTGAAAATTGTTTTAAAAAACAATCTTAGGCATCCTAAATCTAAACCCTGAGTCAGGAGATGTCAATCAATTAATTTGTATAGCACCCCAATTAGCAGAAACAACCAAAGTGCTGAACATAAAGTCAAATCTAAAGAAAATCACTAAACAACAAAATAAACAATTCCAACAAAAAATAAAAGTCAGCATGCTGACCCACTGCTGACTGCAGTTTGAAGCCTGAATAAAAAGAAGAGTTTTTAAAAATGACTAAAAATCACTGAGGGGTCTGGCACACCTCACAGAAAAGGGGAAAGCATTCCAGAGCTTGGGAGCTGAAACAGAAAAAGAGGTGGCCAAACTACAGCCTTGGGGGCCATATGCTAAACACTCATCTGTTCAATTACTTAATCTGGCCCGTAAACTAAAATTCATTAGATTGTTAATCCTTATTCATTTATTTTTTCCCTGTAATTCTTAAGTCTCCTCATTTGCACTACAATTAAATTGACCATTGTTTAGGTGCAGAAAGTTATTCCATTTCATTTGTTGGAGGATTTGTTGTTTTTCGTTTTTCCAATCATTCAAGCACAACATGAATGCAGGATTGATCTAAGTTTGCGTTTACACAAAGAACAACAAGTCATTGGTGCAATGGTATGGCGTCACATCTCTGCCATTAATTGAACAGCGCGTATTCAATGACTGAGTGAGCGAATCTAACAACTGCACCGCACAGTCCTAACTGAGCGCGCACAGAGCTCTGACCTGCACTTTCATCAAGTTTTTTTCGCTCTTTCAGTTTTTTTTTCGCTCATTCCGTTTTTTTTTTTTTTTTTGCTCGTTCAGTTTTTTTTTCCGCTCGTTCAGTTTTTTTTCCGCTTGTTCAGTTTTTTTTCCCGCTCGTTCAAACACAACATGAATGCAGGATTGATCTAAGCTTGCATTTTACACAAAGAACAACAAGTCATTGGTGCAATTGTATGGCATCACATCTCTGCCATTAATTGAACAGCGCGTATTCAATAACTGAGTGAGCGTATCTTACAACTGCACCGCGCAGTCCTAACTGAGCGCGCACAGAGCTCTGACTGCACTCTCATCCAGTTTTTTTTCGCTCTTTCAGTTTTTTTTTTGGCTCATTACGTTTTTTGGGGTTTTTTTTGCTCGTTCAGTTTTTTTTCCGCTCGTTCAGTTTTTTTCCCGCTCGTTCAAACACGACATGAATGCAGGATTGATCTAAGCTTGCATTTTACACAAAGAACAACAAGTCATTGGTGCAATTGTATGGCGTCACATCTCTGCCATTAATTGAACGGCGCGTATTTAATAACTGAGTGAGCATATCTTACAACTGCACCACGCAGTCCTAACTGAGCGCGCACAGAGCTCTGACTGCACTCTCGTTTTTTTTTTTTTGCTCATTCAGCTTTTTTTCGCTCGTTAAGTTTTTTTTTTTTGCCCGTTCATTTTTTTTTTTCGCTCGTTCAGTTTGTTTTTCGCTCGTTCAGTTTTTTTTTTTTCTTCACTCATTCAGTTTTTTTTTCACTCAGTTTTTTTTTTTTTTTGGTCGTTCAGTTTATTTTTCGCTCGTTCAGTTTTTTTTTTTTTTTTGCTCGTTCAGTTTATTTTTCGCTCGTTCAGTTTTTTTTTTGCTCATTCAGTTTTTTTTTCGCTCGTTCAGTTTTTTTTGCTTTGCTCGTTCAGTTTATTTTTCGCTCATTCAGTTTTTTTTTTTTTTCGCTCGTTCAGTTTTTTTTTTGCTTTGCTCGTTCAGTTTATTTTTCGCTCATTCAGTTTTTTTTTTTTTTCGCTCGTTCAGTTTTTTTTTTTGCTTTGCTCGTTCAGTTTGTTTTTCGCTCGTTCAGTTTTTTTTTTTCTTCACTCATTCAGTTTTTTTCTCGCTCATTCAGTTTTTTTTTTTTTTTTTTGCTCTTTAAGTTTATTTTTCACTCGTTCAGTTTTTTTTTTTTTTTTTTTGCTCGTTCAGTTTTTTTTCGCTCATTCAGTTTCAGGGGGGGCTTTGTCACTCAGGGGGCAGTAACCTTTCTGGTTGATCTGATTGACCAAAATTTCAGGTAAAATCCTGCGAGGCAGCGGGGAGGGGACTACTAACCCTTTTTAAATCTGCTTTAATAGAAGAAAAATACGGCAGATGAAACATGGATGGCCAAGAACAAGGTAAGAAAGTGCAGTGGGTTTTTTGTGCTGTAAGTTTGACTCTTGTAAATCATTTATTACGTAAATATACATGTAAACTTTAGTTACCGGGCAATTTATAATTACCCCTCGAGACAGAGCTACTATGCAACTTAAAGAACAGGAAGCGTGTATTAGCATGTAGTTAACAACTAATAACAGTGAAGCAGCGTCTCACCCCACATGTAGTATACAGTAATACACACACACACACACACACACACACACACACACACACACACCCCATGTACATTATTACATATGCTAAAATATGCTTCCCAAACACATTTTAAAGTCAGCCTTACTTGTTAATACAGTAAGAATATTGTAATGTATAGTAATGACAAACTACAAACATTTACATTTTTAACATAATAATGTTTATTAGCGTCTTGAACCTATGACGTAACTTCATCTGCAGCCAACCGCTAATGGGCGGGACGCGAATAGTAAACCGTGAATGGATCGAAAGTTACGTATGTAACTACAGTTCTATGAATCGGATGACCGCCAGAGTTCCTGGTACCCTGGGGTTCCTTGCATTTTCGCGAGAAGTGTTGAGACCGTGCTCATGGTGCCACGTGACTTTATAGCCCCACGCAGGGTCACCAGGAGGTCACAGGCGACTTTGTTGTCATTAAATTCTTGAACTATGCAAGCGCAAGCAGGAACATTCAATGCTTGAAGCACCACCTCTGGCGATCAGGAGGGATGAAGTAAAACAAAGTTCTATTTAAATTTAAATGTTGTTTTATTATTATTTTTTATATGTTCATACATACAGTTATATATGTTTGTTAGTAACATAGTTGTCTTACTGAACTTTTGATTTCTGTTTCCCCAGATCATCTTTCCAGGTCTCGAAATGACAGACCCAAGAGAGGTAAAGCTTATGTAATGAAGGAAAATAGATGAACATTTCAGTCACTGTTGCCTGCAAGTGCATTTATTCATTTCACTGCATTCCTTTAGGACGACTTGCACATCGCAGCAATCAGTTTACTAGATATGCTCAGAAGAACCTTAACTAATCCACCATCAAGTATGTATCAAAAGCAATTGACAGTTTTTTACCAATGATTACCAATATATAATATGACTGTAGGTGAGCTGTTGATGAGGAACATCACTGATTAACTTAACAGCAAGACTTTTGTTTTACTGAGTTGATAAAGTTAATGCTCAAAGTATTATTCATAAAGTTGAGGGGCAGTCCTGCACAGGCAGCTAGGGAGTCCAGGCCTGAGACATCTGCAAGACCATCACAATAGGTGTTTTGACAGTACCTGTGCAGGGGCCATCAGGCAGCACTGTGCAGCAAAGCATGGTCAGGTTGGATGCTGTTAGTCAAAAGATATGTCTATAGGATTCGTATTAAGATAGATCTGCTTGTGTTATTGCTTATTCTGGATTTACTTTTGTTTTTATGCTGTACAGCTCTCTGGTCAACTGTTATTAGTGCTGTATAAATAAACTTGAAATAAAATAATGAAGATACAATTGAGTAAATGTTGTAACTGAAGGTAAATCAGGCATGTGCCACAAATTACATTGCCTTACTATTATTATTATTGTTGTTATTATTATTACTATATTATTGTTAGAGAGATAAGTGGTAAGTAAGTGATACATTTAAATTGTACAGATGACACATCTTTAATTTTTTCCCCAAAATTATTTTAGAAGTTTCCCTGGATTATTATTCAAACAAAGGACGAATGCAAAACCCCATTTACGTATGACCAATAAAAGGCTCTGCAGCAAAACTGGATCTGTCCAGTTCTGCCTCTGCTGTGGAAAAATCTCTTGCTTTTACAGGCTGGGTTGGGAAAAAGAACTGTGAATATTCCTGAGGATGCTAGCCATAAGCAAGTATGTTACCTCACATCAAACTACTAAAAGTGGTTTTAGGTGCAGGTGGGGAAAAAAATCTTTGATTAAAATTTTTACTACTGGCCCCCACAGGTCACAGACATTCTGTGTGAGGTGTACCCCAAAATGAGTCAACTGGAAGGCGCATGGATGCTTTACAAATCCATGGGTAAAACTTTGTCTCTTTTCAAATGTATCTTATGTTTGAGGATTTTTCTCTGAAGAAAGACCTGAAGAATTTTCACTTTGATGTAATCAGGGGGATTAGGCCAACGAGAACTCGTCCTTTTACCACCTGACGACAATGGATACACTGGGACCAGCATTATTAATACAGGAAAGTCTTGGCTGTATATTATGCCTATCCAGCACACACTTGATACCACTCCTCTGCCCATGTCTGCTCCAGAATTCCAGGCCATGCCGAGAGCACGCTGTCTCTCATGTTAGAGCTATGTGCCACTGCAGCTACTGGGGCTGCATGTCAGGAATGTAACATCAACAGCAATACTGAGGTATGTCTGTCAGAGTAAAATATACAATCTAACCCACCTTTTGGTGATTTCTTTTCTGTTTCTATCACTGGGAACATGTCTTATGTTCTAGTGAGTGACCCACTTCAACTCAATGAAGCACCATTCTCTGTAGAGATTTTCATGTGTCTTTTTCCACATATGCTCCTCTGGTTCCTTCTGTGCAACACCAAAATGTTTTCAGACCAGCTAATATATATATTCTCTGTGGTGGGTCAGCCAATAGCCCCTGACTCCTCTTGTTGGACCTGGCCAAAATACCTTGCCCTTGAGATGAGGCCCAGTGACCATAAATTCAACAAGGGAGGCATCCCCCTTCATATAAAACCATATATTTTTTATTTTTGAATTGCATTCAATCCAGGCTGCTTTGGCATAACCTTGTCCAATACATCATCTAGGATGATTAGGTGTGCAAAGATCTCCACTGCAGTTATGTGTAGATTCAAGTTAAGCTACTGTCCAATTTTTTTGTCTTATTCTACTATCTTATGTTAATTTGTACAGACTGTACCTACAGAAGACAAATATATTGATGTGGATGATGATGTGGTGAGTTATTATTTTTATCATATTAAATATAATTATAATTGTTAATTAATTATGTGAAGTCTAGAAATGTTAATTTGTTTTTATCATAGCAAAATATCTGTCGCAGTTGATATTACAAATCCTCTCTTAAAATTTCTTTCCTCGAATTATTCTTGTCTCCCACTCCTTGGTTTTTCTCTACCAGATAGATAAAATAGACACCAAAAAAAGTTAACTTTGTCCATTACAAAAGTTTGTATGGTACAAGCTGAATTACAAGGAAGTTTGATTAATATTCCTGAATTATGTGTTATAAAACAACGTTTACAGATCCCAATAGAAATGCCGACAGAAGTTTTGGAGAGTAAGGTGAGCACACCACAGTACATATTATAAAGTACCAATATTATGTTTATTTGACAGCCTACAAGTGTGACAATTAAGTACTAAGTGACTATAACTTAGACTCCTTATGTTCATAGGTTGCTTGTCCACTGTGTGGTTAACTTTTTACCAAGGATGATATCTGTGCACATGCAAGTGTTTGTGGGGAGAGGTAACAGTAGCCATTTTTCCTTATTAGATGGGGGCAAATGGGTTATTGGTTTTAATTTTTAAAACAAAACAAAACATGTTGTGACCCTTTTCTTTTGTCTGTTTTTCTTGCAGTAACATTTCCAAAGAAGCTGAAGTTTGCGAGTGTTAAGGGTGCGAAGGAGAACCCCGACGCAGAGTGTCAAAGAAGGTGTAACAGATTTATTGTGCAGCAGCCAAAAATCAAAAATGGAGGCAGGGAGTAATCCAACTGGGCAGGAATGGCGCTTGGCAAGAGTAGAATCCACATGGACAACCTGACGGAATCATCTGGCAAACAGTGGTGGTGGGTAGACTGGTTTAAGTGAGGTGCAGCTGATGAGAGGATTAAGTGCAGGTGTCTCTGGAGTGGTTGGACACACCCCCTGCCACTCACATGCTCTGAAAACAAGGAAGTGAGGGGAAAAAACAACACAGAGCCTCCACAGCCATCACAGCGAGGACGAGCATGGACACTACAGAAGGTATTCAGTGGAATGAACTATGTTACGTGAATAAAAAATGATGCACATGCTCCATCTGTGACATTGAATTGGACCCATGTTATAAATAATGGTTTTGTGTGGCTGTTTTAGTGTATCAGACATCCTCTTCGCACTTCAGGAGTGGGTGGATGCTTCCATGACATTTAACATCTCAGTAACGAGGGAAGACCTGTTTCAAAAAGGAATGAGCAGTGGATTAGACAGAAAAAAGCCTCGCCAAAGAATCTTCTTCGTGTTTCCTTCATTGGTGAACATGGAATAGATGAAGGCGCTCTACAAAAAGAGTTCCTTACTGGTGTGTGTTTCAGCACTCTCATCTCTAGTCATGAAGTAGCAGTACTGAAAAATTCTCATTCAAGTGTTTGGGGATTTTGCCTTTTTCTCCATCTCCTTCAAAGTTCTGTGCTTCAATTCTACACACCATTTCTGTGCAAAGGAAAAACAGTCACATACAATCTAATATAATATCTTGGACTACCAAGACCAGAATTTCAAGTATGTTCAAAGATAGTCTATATTAAAGTTAATTTTTATGTTGTTTACTAGTCGTTATTATGGGTCTGCTCATATTTAGAGCTGATTGCTATGTTTCACTAAGATTAATGTCTCACAATCAAACAACTTTTAGTTACTTGGATATGTAGATGCCTCTATGTCCTCTTCTCAACACTGTCACCAGTTTTTTTTTCATTCTATCCAGATGATAGAACAGTTTGTCCCCCTCATGATTAGGTCTGTTTATGATTAGGCAAACAACAAACACTGTTTGCTTCCACTGAACACACTTCAGATGTCTTGTGTTATGTGCTGGATGTGTCCTGAGCTAAATGGTCGACCATCAAGGACTGAAACAGCTACAGGTAGACTGTGTTTATGGGCAAAGTATCAAGGTTGACGTGCGGACACAAATGCAGATGGCAAATTTAAATGAAAAGTCTTTCATTTATTCAAAATAAGTTCTTGAAAAACCAGAAGACAAATCCTTGAAGGTACAAAAACCACCCGACAACCAGTGCAGGGGAGAAGAAGACTTATAACCGGAGGAGGGGATAAGGTAATAGAAAACAGGTGTGCCAATTAAGGAGGGAGAGAACACACACTAGGAGGGAAGTGTCAAGTGACCTGACAAAACAGAGGAGAACACAGAAAGTACAACCAACAACAAAATAAAACAGGAAGTGGACACCAAACACAAAACCAACAAATGTCCTGGGTCCATAACCCCACACAAAGGTCAAGTCTTTGAAACTGCTTGCCACTCCTGAATGAATTGAGTGCGTACTAGGTTGTCGTGCAATGTCATAGTCTCTGGAACTTTGAAAGTGTACCCACTCGTTGAGGCAGCACAGATGGGCCATGTGGCTCTCAGGTGTCCCAGCTGGTCACAATAGTGGCACAGGTTCAGCTGGTGTGAGCTGCGTGGATCGCAGGTGCATGGGTTCATGCACTCCTGAACTTCATTTTTATTGACGCCTCAAAAAAAACGTACCCTAATTTATTCTTGTTTTATTTTTGCCCTCTTGGGTTAATGCGGGACAGAAAGCCGTCAAACTCCGTAAGAGAGAGAGGAAACACCAGGAAGCAGCCGTTCAGACACAGTGGAGAGAAGCTCTCGGTAGCTTGTAGGAGATTCTAAATGTTTTCATGCACACAAACATTAAGGCATGATCACTGATGTTTTTGTAGAGCTTTTCAAAATAAATCAACCTGATCTTTTAACATAATCCATGTTTTTCGTGTGTAGTAAATGAGATAAACAGACGTCACTCCATGTAGCTAACTGCTAAAAACAATAGCTGCTAGCTCCACGTAGCTAACAGGCTAAAAACATTAGCTGCTAGTGTAACCCGCTCAGTCTTTGTACTGGCTGGTTCAGGGCGATTCTCTGCGTTGTGTTGGTTTTGCTTTTGAACGACAGGACAGCCGACTTGTCTTTGATTGGACGTTTATTCTGTTTCACAAAAAGGTGATGGTCAGACATGGAAGGCTCCCGCCCGCATTACACACAGCACGCTACAAAAAGTAATTGGTCTTTTTAACATACACATATTGGCTAATGAAAATATATTAACGTAACAAAGAAACACTTAAATCACAAACAAAATAATATCTCACAACTAGACATTAGCTACAAATGAAAATGAATATACAGAGTGCTGCAAAATGCGACCTACTCGGGCATATCTGTGCCTCAACTAATAAAGTTTTGGTGCTGAACAACTAATAGAGGCATGAGTCAAAAGGGGGCGCTAAAGAGCCCATAAAAAATTATAAAATAATACATAAATTATAAGTGGCAAGTGGATTCACATTTATTCCAGCTAACAGGATAAAAACATTAGCTGCTAGCTCCATGTAGCTAACAGGGTAAAAACATTAGCTGCTAGCTCCATGTAGCTAACAGGATAAAAACATTAGCTGCTAGCTCCATGTAGCTAATGGTTAAAAACATTAGCTGCTAGCTTCATGTATCAATTCTGGGGTGAATCCTAAACAGCAGAGAGGCTGCAGAAAGAAAGAAAAGGAGCAAACCTGGTTTCCTGGTCAGAGAAAGCAGCAACAAATTAAAAGAACTGGTTTGAACACGGATTACTGAGCAAAGGAAAAGGTGCGTGTGTTTCCTGGAAAATGATAGACATAAAAACATAACTGATTTTTAATACGGAGATTGACTTTCACAGCCAGTGTGAATCAAAACAGAATTAAATGTTTCATTGTATCATTTCTATAAATCCTGAAATGTTCATCTGTTATTTTCTGCATTTTGTGATCAAATTGTACCATAAAATGAACACATTAACCATCACCATTCTGTCTGTGATAGAATAAACGCTGGTCTCTAATAGATTCTGGTTTCTAATAAACGCCGGGTCTATGGCGTCACATCTCTGCCATTAATTGAAGGGCGCCTATTTGACAACTGAGTGAGCGTATCTTACAACTGCACTGCGCAGTCCTAACTGAGCTCGTGCGCATGCTGACTTCTGAATGCACGCACACTCAGTTTTTTTTTTTGTGACTCACTCGGTTGTTTTTTTGTCACTCAGGGGGCGGTAACCTTTCTCGTTGATCTTATTGTCCGAAATTTCTGGTCAAATCCAGCGAGGCAGCGAGGCGGGGTTTTCATTTTTTTATCTGATTTAATAGAGGAAAAAACGGCAGATGAAACGTGGATTAATACGTTAACGAACGACCAAGAACAAGATAAAAAAGTGCAGCGGGTTTTTTTGTGCTTTATGTTTGACTCGTGTAAATCATTTTATTAGGTAAATATACATGTAGATTTTAGTTACCGTGGGTTGGGCGACATTACGGACTTAACAAGAGCACCTTGCTTTACATTAAAAAAAAAGAGAAGAAGGAGAGCACTATGAAAAAACAGGTCCAGCTGCTAAGCATGATCTTAATGAACATCAAAAATATGTCTGACACGCCTGGATAAGATATGACACAATTTAACCATAATTTATTATTCTTTGTAGATAAAAAAATTTTTAACATTAGTAAATTTTTCGTATAGTAATGTTCATTAATAACAGCTATAAAAAATACTGTGAAATACTACTAAAATGATTTTCATTATTATCTGCCACTTATGGCCATTCCTCCTCTTTGAGCACTTCGGGGGTCGGGAGATGATGTGTCAGACGTATTTTTGACGTTAGTTAAGATCGTGGTTCCTCAGCGGCTACACCGCCGTTTCATCCGCCGGTTTTTTCTATTAAAGCAGATTTTTAAAAAAAAAAGGAAAGTCCCACCCCGCTGCCTCACCGGATTTGAATCGAAATTTCAGCCAATCAGATCAACCAGAAAGGTTACCGCCGCCTGAGTGACAGTAAAACTGAGCGAAAAAAAAAACTGAGTGAGCGTGCATTCAGAACTCAGCACGCACACGCGCTCAGTTAGGACTGTGCGGTGCAGTTGTAAGATACGCTCACTCACGTATCAAATACGCGCCCTTCAATTTATGTATTACAGAGATGTGACGCCATATGGATTGGCCAACATTTTTATTAAATAAACGCCCCGGCTACTACTAGATACGGATTTACGGGGTACATTTTTTCATATTCATCTACATTTATCTACATTTATGACATATTAAATATAACTAAATTATTACAAATTGTTTTGTTTGGAGATTAAACAAATATTTTTGTAGTGATGACAATTATTCTAATCTCACTAAAAAACATAAATAAAGCTCTCAGTTTTTATTTTTTTAATGGCTGGATTGCAAAAAAATTATGACTGCATTTTTTTAAAACTAAAACTGTGATATTGTTATGAATCGGTCCCCTTTCTCCCTCTCTGGCCTTCAGCGGGATCCTCCTGAGTACTGACACTTCATGGGCCTCTACATTACTCTTCCCATCAGCCCCTGATGTCACTCCTAGGAGCTACACAGCTGGCTCCCATCAGCCATCACTCCCAGCAGTAAATAGTCAGAGCACTGAGTCCTCCTCAGTGCGAAGTCTTGTTTGTGCCACTCTGCCAGCATCGCTGAGCGTTCTTATCCTGATCAGATGTTCTGTTCACCTGGTCACCTTGCTGCATGCCTCAACCCTTATCTGGATTCTGACCACTCTTATTGACCTTTGTTCTCCTAATGTCTGTGTTTGGCCTCTTCCTTGCGAGATCTTGATTAAGCTTTGTGGAGTTTTAGCTATGCTTCCATCCTATCCTGTTCTCCTGTCTGTGACAATAAAATCTGCTGCACTTGGATTCAGCCGTCTCCCCGTTTGACAGATATTTGGTAACCACAAGGAAAATTTGGAACAAAAAACATAAATGGTTTCCCCTAAAGAAACTGTACAAGAGAACAGGTTTTAGGGTTAATAATTGACAAACTATCATGGAAAACACACATCCGACATAAAAATTAAAAAAAAAATCTCCAAACAGCTTTAAATAATAAAGTTAAACACTTCCTGGACTACAATTCACTAAGCTGTCAGGGTTGTCGTGAGGACACAAATGCAGATGGTACTCGTAAATGAAAAGAAGTCTCAGCTTTAATCAAGTCAGGGCATGAAAAGCTGAACATGAACTCATGAGCTACCAAAACCACCCGACAACTAGTGCAAGGAAGACGAGGACTTATAACCAGAAGGAGATGAAGGGACAAGTGGCAACAGGTGTGCCACATTAGGGAGGGAGAGAACACAATAGGAGGGGAGAGTCAAGAGACCTGAAAGACATGTGAAACACAGGAAGTGAACACCAACAACAAAATAAAACAGGAAACGTACAAACAAAAAACAACCATAGTCCTGGGGTCATAACCCCACATACAACTTTATACTGCCCCTTAGTGCTCCCCTACCTCACTTACTGTAATGAAGTATTGGAGAATACTTACAAATCTTCATTTCATACACTGTACATATTCCAAAAACGAGAAGTCTGTATCATACACAACGAGCTGCTGCTTTTCTCCCAGCAGGCTTTGCTTCCCTTAGTGCCAAGTAAAACAAACCAGGGCTTTGGACTTGAAGAGGCCATATCCTGCTCCCTCAAAGGCTGTTGGTGTGCTGATGTGAGTAAATGTTTTCAGGCCAACCGAGTGAATTTGCATGCAGCAGCAAGTTTGAATGAAGATTCCCAAACCTTTTTTGTAAAATAGTAGATAGGAGTAATTATGACCCCTTATGAGTCCTTAGTGAAGCTGTGGTTTTTTTAGTAGTTGTTTTGATTGTTTCGACGCTCAGGTGAACTTTATCTTCTGAAGTCATAACAGAGCAGCAGTCAGTATATTGTTTTTCTCTGACAACACATCCACTGTACCAAAGGACAGAGAAGTTGTGAAAAGCCTCTCTTGACCTAACGGTGAGCATTTTCCCTGTCAAAACCCTGTAAACATCCTGCAGCAGTGCTTTTTGGCTGGGAAACACAACCTCAGTATAAAAACATAGAACACACTGAGGCCTGCCTATGAAAGGGGGCTTATTATGCAAACACAGCAAGTTGTTTATGAAAAGAATGTCTGTGTTTTAACCCAACAAATAGCCCTTTTTTGCACAATTTGACTCAAAAATTGGGAAAAATACATCTTTGTTAATCTGACGTTAATTTGTAAAAGCTTTTGCAAAAATTCTTTTTTTGTTGTATTCTTCATTACAGATTTATTTTTATTTTTCTAAATGACTAATACTTAATAACAACGAAGTTGTTCTCTAACACTAAAAATGTCAATAAAAGTTTAATTAAGTGTGCGTCCTTGATTGAGACATTGACATTAGCTTAAAAATCATTTGGCTTTGGTCATGTGCAGATTTGAGACATTTATCTTACATTTACTGAGCTAAAAGGGATAGTCTCCACTGACGCTGACCACTAACTGCTGATTGCATTTTTCTTTGCAGCAAACTCTCTTCTACTTCTGGCTGGTTTCCTGTTGAAATACAAGCTCAGATGGTTTCAGGAAGCACACATCACAAGACAACACTTGTGTTGTCTCTTTTTTACTTTCCGCTCAGAATAAAGTGATTTACCAGCTGTTTCTAGCTCAATCAAATATTACTAATTAACACATACATTTATCAGTAGCAAGATTCAACAAAAAGCTGTTCTGCAAATGGACTCAGAGACATCCTGGACTTTGGCTTAGGATTTTGTTGGCAAGAAGGAGGAAAGCTTCCAGTTGTTTTACCAATGTAGATATGTCCCAGGAAGTATAGAAACTCTGGAAAGGCAGATCAGCGTCTTCTGACCTCTCTGCCTCCCTCTGTGTGGCACAAACAACAGAAATCAGCTTCACTTTTCTTCAAACACCAAACTTTAGGTAGACAAGGACTCTTGCAGCAAATTTTTCCTGCAAGTGGTGTGGTTTTTAGGATCTTTTCTTTTGTATTTCTGAAGCTGATCAAACATTTTAAAAACATTTAAAAGTGGGATCTTTTTTCTTTTTTTTGTTTCTTTTATTTCTTTATTTTCATTTTCATTCTTTTTTTCATAAGAGAATCTATCTTATGTCAAATGTCCAATTTCATATCACAGTTTCAATATATTATTTAAAATGACCAGCAACAAGAAAGACTGTAGACATTTGTGGGTAGCAGTAGCTCAGGAGTTAATGACATGGGCCTCCAGCTGGAAGAAAAGCTGCTGGAGGTCTTGGGATCAGAAATACTGGTTGGGGCAGATGCCCAGTGTTTGGCATGGTGTCTACCATGGTTGAGCATTGTCATTGCTTTTAGTTGCTCCAATGGAGCTCATCAGTGATCACAGGTGGCTCATTGGTTGTTCTGAGAAGCTTCAAGTGTTAAGATACGTACACATCAGGCATTTAACACCCACAGTGTTCGCACTGGTAAACCTCTATTCCTCTACTTTCCAGGGCAAACCTCTACCTCCTCTAGCGTCTCCGTCACCTGTTCCCTGCTTTCGCTACAAATCACAACAGCATCTGCAAACATAATGTCACTGTAAAAACTTTTTCTATTTTAATGCTTGGAAAAAATAAGGCAACATTTTTCAAGCAATTTTCCTTGTAGTTCAGTGAACAAAGTGGTATTTTGAGTTGGTAAAACTGAATATTATTGCATTTTGTCTATTTCAAGTTGAGTTAACATTAAGAAATTAAGTGAAATCCATTTTTTATTAAATACAAGCTGGTAGGATTTAAAAAGGTCTGTTTTAGTTTTATTAAATTGGTTGTATGTAGCAAATTATTTTGTATGCTCAAATGCATTCATTTTAGTTAGGTCAGAAAAAATAAGTTTTGATAAAGTAATCTTTTTTGTTGGGGCTGACAATAAAAAATACCAAACTCATATTTTAAATGTAGTTGACAGTCTTGACTTAAACAACTCATAGCTCTAACTGCTCAGCCCACTGGAAATGACAAGCTTAAGTAAAAATAATATAAAAAAACAACTTATTGTCTTAACATAATTGTCAAATTTTTAACATAAAATGCAAAACAGTGACAGAATTCTGACAGAACGAGCCTTTTTTTTCAGATCCACAATTTGTTACAAAACAAACAACACAGCTGCATTCAGTGGTGCATTTTTTGCAAACTACCATTAACAATTTACTTCCAAAAATTGAAACAGGTAGCCAATAATGGCACTGGTCCAATCTAACATTACCAGTGCAAAAATATTGGAGCTACTCAGCCCTACAGTTTTGATCCAGATTCCAGCTTGGATGAGGCAAATGGGGACGCATATGGATCTGTTTTATTTGTCTGTGAGAGGATGCATCAGAATGGCAGGGAGCTTGTTACCCACTGACTATAGATTTTACATAACTGCGTGATAACTAAGCTTTTTCAAATGGCATTATTTTGTCTGTTTACAATACAGGAATGTTCAGAAATATAGTTTTAAATTTAATTGTCGTTACATATGTCATCCCTGATCAGAAAAAGGCTGCAGGAACATGTTAGAAACACCAAAAACACAATTTTTATTGGAGTGGATCTTCAAATAAACTCAGGGTAATAAAAGGCAAATAAATATAAATTTAGTGGGATATTCATAGAACTTTAATGATTTATGTAATAAGTAACAATTTAAAAAACGTACATGAAAATCAACAATCAGGTCAGATTATACTTTCTCCCATGAACTCTATGAGGCATATTAGTGTAAAATCTCTTCTTTGAAGGAGAAACACTTGGGTCCTAAATAGAAAAAAATCAACAACAAAATGAATATTAAATAAAGCAAACTTTGAAACATTTTTATTATCTAATTTAAGTAAAAGCTGGTTAGAAATCCTTGATTTTATGACATAAAATTGTAAAGTGACACATTTAAAGTTGTTAAAAAGTTCAATGCATTTTCGTATGTTCTTTTTTGTGGCATTACCAAGGTATGACATGTAGTTGGATTTAACCTCTAAAACATTTATAACAATAAAAAAAACTAATCCTTAAAGTAGGTGTTTTTGATTTAAAGTAAAACATGCATTTTGAATAAATTCATAAAAAAGAGAAGTTCAGCTGAGCATCTATGCACCTGCACGATTGTTTTTTTTTTTTGTCTTGTCTTATTTTAATGAAGGGTGCTAGCTGTCCACAAGCGGTTTAAGGCTCCTCCTCTACTGTCTGCACACGAGGTAAACAAGTGCCCACGAGACACCCCCACCCCACGGTTACTTCACCTCAGTTCAGCGTTTAGTTTTGGATAAAGAAGCAGCAGAACACTTGGCAATTTTTAACAGGATCCAGACAGAGATGGAAGATAAACCCGCTGGACCCACAGCAGCAACAAAACATTTCATAAAAAGTGTTGATTTGGAGTACAGCGCTGTTGCATTGCATGATGCCACAATGCTATGATGCTATGCTAACAACCTGTGCTGTGTATCACCCTCATATAATCATGGACCGATTTAAAGTCAGACATATTTTCACTAACCAGACTTTAGGACATGGATGATAAATACAACAAAAATAAATCCTAGAACATTCATTAAAAAGGATTCGCTAAATAATAGAATTGAGTGTATGAGCAGCATCGTTGTAGCATTACAGAGCCAGTGCGACCCATCAGATGTGCTGAATCTCCCTGCCCCCTTCCCTTGTGAGAGCGCTGCAGCTTTGATGTCAATGATATAACCCAACATAATTTAACAATAACCCAAAACATTTTACTGTTTTCAGGCTGGGTTTTTTTTGTTATGATTTCATATAAATGTGATCACCTGGAAGCAAAATTAAAAATCTCCATTACATTTGTCCTTGGTTTCTCAGCGTGTTTGAATTTGACTTTACAGTTGGATGACAGTGAAGATGCGTTAATGCCATTTATAAATTACTTTAGAGTGATTTCATTTTCAAACAAAAATTTGGAACAAAGTTATAATTTGGCCAGTAGATGGTTTTTTTATCTACTAGCCAACTTGGCTGGTGACTCAAAAATGAAATTTTGGCCCCTGTGTGGAGACATTTCAGTTATTTAAAATCTGACCAAAAAACAGAGTAATGTGCTCCGCAAATTCTAAAGCTGGATATACCACCAACCTTTTTTATCACATGAAGCAGTGCCACCATTCATTCATTTTCCAAGTGTCACCAAGCACACTCAATCTCAGACTGAAATAAACTACAATTCTCCAGCAAAGGCAACAAAGGAAAAACGTGCAAAGCAGCAACAGTTTAAACTACCAGAAGAAATTCAGATAATTTGCTTTTAGTTCCTAAGTCACATTTGTAACATTTGTTAAGTATAGTGATTATAACTGAAGTCTAGTAGAGCTTGATTGATCGCTTGAAAGAAATGGGAAGAAGTGACCTTCTATAATCCTGCCTCTACATAGTTACTTCATTTCATAGTCTTACATAGTTTTCATAATCTGGTTCTGATCATATCTAGTGCAGATTTTTCAAATAACAAAACTGAGTGCTTATTAATTAATCTAAAAAACCCATTATTTCATGATTTCAGTAAACAGTAAGATGAATCACACATCATGTAACAGTTATGTAAGACTCACTGATAGTCATTAGAATACAATTTTATATTAATCCAGAGATCATCCTTACACTTTGTAGAAAGATCAAGTTTTCAGGTAACAAAAAAAGTGCTTATTGATCATCTTCTGAGAGAATTCCAACATTTTTTTCCTGTAAACATTATTGATTCACACTTTAGGTAACTAATATGTAATAATCATTGATTATCATTAAAACACGTGATTACATTCATCTAGTAATCATTGGTACATATTTCAGATCAAGTAAAGAAAGCAATAGTTAATCAATAGATTGTAATTAAAACATTTCAGTAGACATTACTACACATTACACAATGCAATTCTCATTGTAATTAAAAGAGTTTTGATTATTTCAGCGCTTTCAAGTTCACACATCTACATATTTGGAATGATTCAAACACCAGTTGATCTTTAACTCTTCTTATCTTCATATTGTGAGATTAGAGTTTCTTTATACATGTTCTTGAATTTATGGATGTGTGAACATTGTTTGAGCTCAATACTTAACCCGTTCTAAAGTTTAGATCCACACACTTAGCAAGTTGATCTTGAAGTTCCTACATTCTCTTTGTACCTCCTTCATTTTCTCAGAACTGGTTTTGGACATTCAATGGTAAAGTTTAAGACTTGCTCTGTAAATTGGGTGGTGCAAAAATCAACAACGTAGTACAGTTTTAAAAGTCTGGATTTATAAAAATAATAGTCTGTATGACTGAGTCTGATGGCTCCCTTTTGAAGTAAAAAGAGAAAATGTAGTGAACTTTTCAAATTATTACTTCAGATTTTTCTACAATAGGTGAGATATGGTAACATTAAGGAGCAGAATAATAATTATCTACAGTTGTATTGTAACATATATTTAGATTTATTTATGATTGAAATACTTTTTGGAACTTTAGTTTGTTTGTGTCTGATGTGTAGCTTCCAACTTAACTTGTCATCGATTACAATCCCTAAGAATTAGATTTCTGTGACACTTTCAATTAAGACATTATTCATTTTAATTGAAAGCTCTGTGTTGGCCTTGTAATTACCAAAAACATCACTTTGGTTTTTTCAAGGTTCAAAGAGAGTTTATTGTAATCCATCTATGATTTGATTTTGTTTAACTCTGTGTTTACCACATGGATAAGTTCCCTTTGATTGTCTGCACATTAGAATATATTTGTGTTGTGAGCAAATAAAATGAGTTTTAAACGTTTTGAAACACTGAATATATCATTGATGTAAATATTGGATAGCAGCGTGCCTAGAATTGATCCTTGTGGGACACCATAACTTATCTCCTTGGTTTCTGATGTAAATTCATTTATCTGGACAAAGTTTTCTTCCCGTTAAACAGCTTTAGACCCAACTTAGTGCTAGTCCTCTTATCCCAAACCCTTCCAGTTTATCAAGTAGGATGTCATGATTGAGAGTCAAATGCTTTTTTTTAATCAATGAAACTTCCAGCTGCAGATTTCTTTTTGTCCAGAACATTTGTGATTTCCTCCACAGCATCAATGATAGCCATTGAGGTTGATCTGTTTTCTCTAAAACCATATTGGTTTTTATTTATAATGTTGTGTTTATCTATAAATTTAGCTAATTTATCATTGAATATCTTTTCTAAATGTATTGAGAATTGTGGAAGGAGAGAAACGGGTCTACAGTTTGTAAACAGGTGTTTGTCTCCGCTCTTATAAACAGGAATCACTTTTACATTTTTCATTTTGTTTGGGAATGTCCCGGTTTATAGTGATAAGTTACATATGGATGTTAGAGGCTTAGAGATATTGTTAATGACCTTCTTTCTACTGTCAAATCAATATCATTACAATCTGCTGAGTTTTTACTCTTGAATTTGTTAACAATTGATATCAGATCATTTTTATTCACTTCAGAGAGAAAGATTGAGTTTATTGTGATATTGTGAATGACCTTCTTTCTACTGTCATATCAATATCACTACTATCTGCTGAGTTTTTACTCTTGAATTTGTTAACAATTGATATCAGATCATTTTTATTCACTTCAGAGAGAAAGATTGAGTTTGGGATCCTTGTGATGGTGGAATATTTACTTTGCTGGTTTTGCACTTTAGAAATCCTGCTGCCAACTTTGGACCCACGTTTACAACATAGTTGTTAAAACTGTTTGCTGCTTCATTAATAGTATAGCTTTGAACATACCCAGTAATCTTTTTTGTCCCTTTTTATAATGATACTGTTTAATATTTCCCAAACTCGCTTCACGTTGTTTTTATTTTCATTCAGTAGATTATTGTAATAAACTTTTTTACTGTGCCGTGTTATTTCAGTTAGTTTATTTTTGTAAGACTTGTATCTCTGTTCACTTGCTCCTGACCTTTGTTTTAAGATTTTTTTTATAAAGGTTATTTTTATTTTTACAAGCATTTTGTAGACCAGTTGTTAACCAAGGACATTTTTGTAAATTTGTTCCTGAATTGCTGAATTGGACAGTTTTTGTTATAGAGTGAGCTAAATATTTCTAAAAAACATTCCTAAGTGGTGTTCACATCTTTCTCTCTGTACACAGAGTTCCAGTTCTGTCTGGATAAGTCATTATTAAAGGAGGTCATTGTTTTTTCATTTCTTAACCTTTTGTAGACTGGTTCTTTGATTATTTTCTTTGTTGTCACGTTGATATCATATAGTGTATAAACTGATTAATGATCAGTTATGTTGCATATCATGAGTCCACTCATATGAGTATAACCTGTATTATTTGTAAATACATGTATACATACATTGTTCATGATCAATCAGAGCAGCACTGTGAGCAGAGATTCTGATGGTCTTGTTACAGTTGGATAGAAACTCATACTGTACATTCTGCTGATAAAGTCATCTGTTGCTTTATGTTTACTGGGGTTTATCAGATCTATATTCAGATCTCCACAGATAAACAACATTTTGTTATTCTGAGAGTGAAACATTTTTTGCATCCAGAAAACAGAGTTTTTAAGGTAATCTATGCTGTAATATTTGCAGTCCAAATTAACAGAAGAAAAGAACTGATCAGGGCCGATGTCATCTTGCAGGTTGTTATCATTATCACTGAATATGTTAAGGTCAGGTTGCTCACAGTTCAGATCTCCCTGAAAGTCATGGTGACAGTTGACTGTTGAAGAAAATGTGTTGTTTTTAGAAGGTCATTGTTTGTAGTTTGACTCCACACCTCATGAGTCCAGCTTTTTCACTCCTCTCTTGTTTAGACCAGTGTTTCCTGACCCTGGTCCTCAGGGTACACTGCATTGTTTTCAATCCAACCCTGCTCAAACACACCTGCCTCTAATGACTGTCACTGTCAGGCTTCTGCAGAGCCTGATGATGAGCTGAATCAGGTGAGCATAAGCAGGGCAACATGGAAAACATGCAGGAAAGTGTGCCCCAAAGACCAGGCTTGGGAAACACTGGTTTAGACTGCAGTGGGTAGAAACTTCTCCAGCTCCTCCAGGTTCCTGATAAGGATGACATTGGCTTACTCAGGAGAACTGTTAAGTTTAACGAACCAGGTGCTTTGAATCTTTCCTTGCCGTTTCAGAAAGCGTGCTCTTCGGGCGATGTCACCATGATGCTCAATGAGATTCTCATTAATGTGAACGTTGGTTCCCTTCAGATTTCTTCCCTGCTTCAATAAATATGTTTTGTGTTTCTGATCAACAAACCTTACGAGGATGGTAGGTCTGTCAGACTCTCTTCTCCTGGGAAGCGGGCGGCAGACCTCCATGTTGTTTGTGTCCAGAGAAATTCCTTTAGACTTTAGGAAATCTTCCACCTGTTTCTCCATGGAGCTGGTCTCCTGGTCGGAGTCCTCACCGTTCCCTGCGGTCACTGCGTGCACATTTGACTTATCCCATCACGATCCCAGCATATGTGATTATCCCATCATTAACCCTGGAATTCTGCTCCTGGTCATCCATTGGTTTGTCCATGTTATCCATTAGGTTGACAGTCTGTTCATGCTGAGCTCGGAGCTGTCTCCCCTCCTCCAGTGCGTTCAGGATCTGCTCGTGCTGGATCTTCATGGATCTTATTTCCTCCAGCAGGAAATCAAGCAACTTCTTGATATCCTCCGAGTAATCCATCTGCGGGGGGTTTTCAGGAGCATGAGCAGGAATTGTTTTTACAATAATAGTGCAGCTGCTCTATGCCTCCGTGGCATTTTCCCAGGAGTTCATTGAAGACGTTTACTCCCCAAAAATGTAAATCTAAACAAACTGCTGATGGTTACACGTGTCTCTAATGAACCACAGAGCGTTCTAATTTGACAAATATAGTTATTTGGCTTAGACTGTGATAAATATTACTGATATGAAATACAATATCATGATATATAAAATGATATATCATCCAGCTCTACTGTTAATCATCAAACTGTGAAGGACATGCTAATGTACAGGTCTCATGTCCACTTAAAATTGTCAAAGTTGAAATTAAAGAATCAAAAATCAATTAATAATTCAGTGTTTATTTACAAAATACATTTTGGATTTTGGACACAGAGAAGCATAACAATGTTTTAAGCAATATTTATCTGAGCCAACTTATCTTACTTGAATGAGTTCCATCATCAAGTTTTTGATGCACTGGCTAACTGCTGCCCCTTTGTCACTGAATAGCTGCAGAAGTACAGAAAAGGCTCTTAGTTTGAAGAGGCTCTTATTTTGAAGGTGTTGATAGACACTTTTTTCTTTGCCCTGAGTTAGGGGCATGATCACTCCATGAGGTGGAATCAGTTAAACCCGCACCACAGAGAAAGCAGACTGTCTTTTCAACTTTACATCGTTTATTCTCTGATTAAGCTTGATGGGAACTTCAAGAGTTCAGTAAACGACCAAAGTGAGTAGTTTCTTTTATGTTATGGTTTTACACCTCCTTCACGCTGGTACTTGTGTTTATTTACTCACACACTTACAGTATTCGTTCTGTGTTTTATTATGAATAATTATAAGTTCTGAGTTGGTTGTGGGTGCGGTTAACTGGTGGGAGAGAACCTAATGGTTAATTGGTTAGTGGGGGAGGTTAGAGGGGAAGAGCAGAGCTGCGTGTCAATTGAGTGATTGTAAGGATTCCAGTTCAACCAGAAGACGATGTGAGTAGATCATATATTCAGTGTATTCCTAAATAGAGATTAGTTGTTTACATGCCTTTACTGCTGTAAATTTCCATTTATGTATCCTTTTCATGTGATTTATTTAACCTATTATGTTAAATTATATTGTTTACTACTATTTCAGAACTGTCACAACCCTGAGTACCTAATAAAGCTTCACAGCTGTTGAGGCCGGCTGAAAAACACATCACCCTTCTTCTTCCTGTGATCTGACTAGCACAGCATCTTTTTGTCCCTTTTTTTAAGACTTTAAGAGTTCAGCTCACAGCAATGTAGCTCAACCTCACTTTAGTGGCCGTTTTGGGAATGCTGCACAATCTGAGACCCCTCAGCCAGCCCTAGAGTGCCCTCAGAGTACCCTAGCTGCTGATGTTGCACCTAGAGCTCCTACCCTCTACCAATGGAGTTCCTGCCTATTTTCCAGAAATAAGGGCAATCCAAGAAGAGAACACTAAACTGTTGCAATCTCAAGAAACCTTCTAGTCCACTCCAAAAGAGCCACATGAAGCTTGAAATGAGATGAAAGAGCTAATCCGAGCATCTTGCTCATTGAGAGAGGATATAGAGCTGTACAGTAGCTCACCAACAAGTCAGAGCAAACACAGAACCTTCGAGGGTAGTGCTGCAGTTTCCCAACCTCATCATATTTCAATGCAGTCAAAGGAAGAAGAAGAGGAGGAGGATTGGCCTGATCGTCCACCATGGCCTGAATTCGAAGGGGTTCTGCCTGTAGGTATAAGTGATGTCAACCCATTGAGACAAAGAGGACATCCTGTTCCAAAGGCTTCATGGCTGTTGAGGCCAGCTGAAGAACACGTCGCCCATCTTGTTGTCTGCATAACCTAAACAAACTAGCATTTACTCCCCAACCTCCCCAACAATAAGCTTTGGGCTGTGTCGATCCAACTTGAACAGAAACTTTGGTTCCAGCAGAACTGCAGTAAATCTACAAAATTCTTAATTTATCAAGAAGACTTGAAAGATAAACATGGCAATGTGATGATATCAGATATCAAACCTTCTGGACTTCACAATAGGAAAAGAACGGTTTCAGAACATGTTCTAAAAAACAAAGTAGCTCAAGGCAAAATATGTTGACTCAACTTTAGCAACAATTACATGAAACAAATAAAACAGAACACTGTATTTGGCGAGGTAAAGTATTGACTTGGAATAGTTCAAAGAGAGCTGGCCAACATTCTTATAACTCCACCACCAATGGGGACTGGGAAACCATTTCTCGTCTTTTCAAGCTTTCTGTCCGTGCCATCATATCAGTTTTGGTCTTCACGTTGTCCTTTCTCTTGCTGGAGATGATTAGGAAAACAAACATGGATGCTTGTCAACTTTTTCTAGTGCAACTGCACATCTACGTATGTGCATCATTGGGATATGTTGTGTAAGCAAACTCAGTTTATCTAATCTCAGCTAAGTGGTCCAACATGTCAGATCTGACACTTGGAGATTTCAGTGTGGAACCTTCTTTTAAGTAAATCTCATTGCCTCGTGTTAAAGCGAGTTGTGTGTTATGTGAGAAAATGGATATGAGAAACACAGCTGGCCATGGACTCTGCCTTTCAGGAGGGGGTGGACTAGAGTGGCTTTCATGCTCACATGAACTCATCACATCAAATGTATCAGGAGTGTTTTCCTGAAAGCTTCACATTCACAGGCTCATACACAACTTTTAGCATGTCTTCCTCAGAAGATGTAAGACTAAAAAAGTCGTCAAACTCTTTATCTGTGAAGTGAAGAGTTACGGCTGTGGTAATGGAAAGTTGTTCCTTAATAGCTGCAATCAATTGATGGTATGGCACTGGAGAGTGTCACTTTTCTTGTCTCATGATCAACAAGTATTCTGAATCTCACAAGTTGTTCCATGTCTTCAGAGACACAAGACTTCAATATAAGTCTTTCCACACTTGAAGAAAATATGATGCTTCAATGTCACCATGTGTTTTCCTGCAACAACAAAGGCTGACAGAGGACACGCATCATTGCATGGACGACTTTGTTGTTCAACAAGAGCTGTGGAAACAGTTTTCTCCAAGTGATATCCACGATAATGTTCATCGTACCATGACATCTGCTTTCTCACAATAAAATGCACTCTTTCCTCAAAAATTGCAATCTGAACAATCTCTGAACAACAATGAATTTTTAGACCTCTTTTCCACAAAGCTCCTTCATCTGCAAATAATGCCTTCCCAAAGTCATGCCCAAGGGTAATATGGACATCATAAATCATAATTGAAAGCAGCACAGAGCTAATCACACTTCCTTGTGGGGTTCCATTGTCCACTAGATATCTATTAGAAACAGACATTCCTTTTCTGACTTGCACATATCTATCAAATAAAAGCTCTTTTTTCCAATTATATATCCGTCCAGTAAGACCTAACGTACTAAGTTTCATCCATAAACCCTCCTTCCAAACCATGTCTTAGGCCTTTCCAATGTAAAAAAAAAAAGAATTGCAACCAAATATGTCCACTTCAAGGCATATTACAGGGTCCATTGTTCCTCTACCTTTCCTAAAACCATCCAGGTAGCAAGTCAATCTCTCAGTTATAATTTTCTCCATTATTTTGCCGACATGCGATGTGAGTTTTATTGGTTTATAACTTTCTGGACTGCTCGGATCTTTTCCAGGTTTTAAAGCAATAACCACTGCCTCTTTCCAGTTACTCTGTAATTTACCTTCTATCCAGACCGTGTTATACATATCAAGCAACCTCAACTTTATTCCCCTACCCAAATGCTTCAGCATAACATAACTTACACCATTCCTACCTGGAGCAGTAATGCTAGAGTTATTCAGTGCTTGATCCAGTTTCAGAGAACATGAACGGCGCATCCATAGTCATCAAATAAGTGTCACCATCAATCTCAGTATAGTGTTGTTCCATGATTTCATCTCTCTTCTATATCCAGACAAATTCTCATTAATTCTCACAAAGGTTTTAGCCAATACTTCAGCTTTATCCCCATCAGTCATTACCCATCTTTAACACTTGTTTTTTTTAACTCCCTACTTATGTCCTTCCTTTTTCTGATCATTCCCCAAACTGCACTAACCGGTGTAGCTCGACCAATTGTCTCACAAAAACCCCTCTAGTTCTCTCTTTTCTCTTTTTTGATAACTGATAAGAGGTTCACATAAGCATGAGTCTGTCTTAAGAGTTTTAAACCCTTATTTCTATTTTTAACACCCATCCTGCCGTCATCAGACCGCCAATGGACATTTCTCCTCCGCATAGTTGCCTTACTTTTTGGAATTGTCTGTTCCAGTGCTGCAATTATCACTTCCCTAATTTTTCTTTCAACTTCCTCAAACTTGTGTTCTCACATAAATAACTACATCCATCCCAATTCGCTTTACAAAAAATCCACCTGCCTTCCCTTACATTAATTGTTGGTTCTCTATTCCCGCAAACCCTAGAGAAAACAGGATAATGATTGCTCCCCATTGTACTGTAATTTACATTCCACTCACAACACCCTGCCAAGACATTTGAAACAATAGTGAAATCTAGTGCAGACATGCTTCCTGTTCTAACATAAATGGTCGTTCCTCTCCCATTCTTGAGACAGTGCAAGTCATCCATCAAGTTCTCCTCTACATCACCTTTAGCATCTGACACCTTCCCTCCCCATAACATGCTATGAGCATTAAAATCGCCACACAAGATGACATGATAATTGATTTAAGAAGCCAATTCATTACCTTGCACAGAGCATCTTCTTAATGTGTTTTAAATGGTGGGTGGCACCAACGTCAAGGTGCATTACTGCCACCTACTGTGTAGGAGTGCGAGTCAGAGTGGAGGACTGCCTTACTAGTAAAAAAAAAAACCTATGTTCTCCTCAACAGTCCAATTCTCTTTAAAAAACAAAAAACCAAAAACAACTCCATTGAAATTCTGCTCCCCTCTCAAAAGTCTCCTCAATTTTAAACCGCTCTCCCTCAGGGAACCATACTTCATCCTCCAGCTGCTGTCTTTCATCCCTATACACTTCACAGTGACACAAAATGTGTTTCCTCCTCTTCTCTGCAAATCACACTTGCCAGTAGGATGCTCCCCCAGCAAATGTAGAATGCTATTAAAAGCCGTGTGTCCCATACTCAATTCCGATATTTCCATCTGAATTCAGGTGTGTAATCTAAGATTCAGACCTTTTTCTTACTTTGTCTTGTATATTTCACACAGAGCTTGGCTTGGTGCTCAGACTAAATACTGTTGAGGGTGAGTGGTGATGAGAAGCAGCTGAGGGACTTCTGGGAGTGGCTGCAAGGGAAAGCGAGAGAAGAACCAGGTAGTTACCCTGGAGACTGTGTTTGCAGGAAGCCAGAAAGAGAAAACTCCTAAATAAACCCTATTTTGGGGAAAAAAAAGAAGAAACTTCTAGAACTTTTAAAGAAGAATGAGCTTAATTAATTCTACAGCTACATGAGTGAATGACAAGTATATATCTAGATAAACAGCTGCAAGTTAAAATAAAAGCTAACTGTTTAAATAAACAGTGAATTGTTAGACTAGTGTAGCAGATGGGCTCCATCCAGGTGGAGCTATGGAACAGCAGGGGTTGCAGGAAGAGCCAGAGGTGAGGTCACAGCCAAAGACAGAAACACAAACGATCCACCTGGAATCAGAAATCTCTCCTGCTCCCCTGTAGGGTAGTGGGAAAGAGGGACAACATGTAAATCGCACTGCACCAAACAGAGGTATGATGAACAAAATAAAATAAAGCAGACCCTGGTTAGGGTAGTGGAGAGAGGAGGTGGGTGGACGAAGAGTGAATAAAAAGCTTAGTGGGGATTGGGTCTAAAAGACAAGTTGAGGTTTTGGAGGATGTAATAAGTGATGTTAATTCTGCTAAATCTACAGCAGTGAAGCAGTCTAATGTTACAGAGGTTTCTATAGATGCCTTTGTTTCTACTGTTTTAGCCTGCTCTGGACTGATAGTAGGGATAACTTTGTTCAGCTTTTGTCTAATATTTAGGATTTTACAATCGAAGAATGAAAGAAATTCTTCAGAGCTGAGAGTAGCAGGAATATGTGGTTCCACTGAGCTGTGACTGCTGGTCAGTCTGGCTATAGTACTAAAAAGAAATCTCAGATTATTTCCATTCTGTGATATTAAAGCTGAGTAGTATTGGGTTCTGGCTTTACGCAGAGATTTTTTATAGTTTAAAAGGCTATATTTCCAGCTATTCAGGGACTGCTGGATCGGCGCTATTCTCTTTCTAACTTACGGGTTACTTGTTTAAAGGAACGTGTTTCAGCGTTGTACCACGGTGATACTCGGTTTTGTCTAAACAGTTTTGGTTTCAAAGGAGCAACAACATCAAGTGTTCTCCTGAGGGTCTCCATGGAGTCATCAACAAACTGATCATTTTTTCTGGGACTGAAGCTGTGGGAGCTGCTCTCAGAGTGTTTGCTCAGCATGTTACTGAATATTGGTTGGACTGTAAGTTCAAATTCAGATACAGAACGGTCAGTCAATGTTCTTCTGAGCTGTTCTTTATTTATTGGAGCGGTGGAATTCTCTAGAACAAACTGAAAGGTGATTAGAAAGTGATGTGAGAGTGTGGGGTTATGAGGGAGCACACTCAGCTGATCTCTATACCATGAGTTAAAACAAGGTCCAGGGTGTGCTTGTGACAGTGAGTGGGTTCATTTACATTTTATGTGAAACCAACATTATCTAGTAAAGAGAAAGCATTTCCTAGACAGTCACTAGTCATCAACATGAATATTAAAATCTCCTACTATTATTATTTTATCAGAATCTAAAACAATAGTTGATAGAAAGTCTGCAAACTCAGTTAAAAATTCAGAGTACGGGTCAGGAGGACGATAAATAATTATGAATAAAACAGATTTTGGAGTTTTCCTGTTTGAGTGATTTAGACACAATATGATGTTGGTTATGATGCAATATGATGCAGTGGTTAACACAGTAGTTACTCTCTACAATGCTAAAGAAGATACTTATAATGTTTGAATACCAAACAAAATAACACTAAGTTAGATATTAACAAAACAGGCACTCAATGACAGGTGCAGTAAAGACAAAGACCAAACACTGGTTATGCTCACCCGGAAATGACGTCACAGGTTTGTCCTTCCTGCACTTACTCGAGAATTTACACATTTTAGCGAGATCCTCTCCCTCCACACCTGGCTGCTGACCACCTCCTGCATGCACAAGTTTGGTTTATTGACAATTTTAACCTCTTCAGGAACAGGAATCGCCCCTCTTTCTACAGACAGAATGGACTACATTCCAGTCTGCTTGATAATTGTCAGGAGGCAACGCTCTGTCTCCCCCTCTGGTCATCAGCGAGAGCCATCACCTGAATACTGACTGCAGTCACCCTCCACACCTGGACCTCATCATGTCATCAGCCACCAAGACATTTAAGAACTGCTCAGACACACACTCAATTCAAAGTATTGCCTGTATCATTCTGCCAGCATACCAAGCGTTCTAGCTGTTCTGACCACCTGTTACCTGACCCTGCTTCGTTCCTGACTGTGCTCCCTGCTGCCTGCCCTGACCCTCTGCCTGATCCTGAACTCCGATTTAGCTCTGTGAACTTCTAGTGCAGCCTGGCTGACTTTGCTTAATAAACCTGATGCAAGTGGAACCAGCGGTCTGCCTGTTTTTGTGACAGTAATAGCATTTTAACAGCTAATATTCAAAATACTGTTCATTGTTTTAAAGAGGACTGACTGCCAATTCCCCAAACTTCTCCAGAACCTGAACTAGGCCCACAACATATCTCTGTCCCTCCCTTAAGCCCCCTACATGGGTTATCTTCAAAATCATCAATAGAATATGCTACGTTTCCCTTAAAATCAATTATATCAAAATGATCCAATATTTCCGTCAAAACTGTTAAGAGGAATTACACAAACCTAAAAAAGTGCAGATTCAGAACCTGAAAACAACATTCTCAAACTCTGTCAACTAAATTTGGCGCTTTTAAATTTGCGCTCACTATCAAACCCATTTCTTATCCATGATTGGATGTTATTTCATGACCTAAATGGTCTGTTTTTAACGGAAGCTTGGAATTGTGGTTCAACTGGTTCATTGTCTGAAGCTACATCACCCCTTTTTTCCTAGTGAAAACAAGGAAGGGTTAGGGTAACTGTTGCAATTCTGTCTGATTTTATTGGTTGTAAAGACAAATTCTTTAATAAATACACATCTTTTGAAAACCAGGTCATTGTTTTTTTTTATAGCTCCACTGGGTTGTGTTCAAAGCATTAAGACCTCCAAAGCGGAACCCATCTTTTAATTCAGACATTGCAGAGGTGCTTTTAGTTATTCATATAGATTTTAGTAGAGTCATTATTTGGGCGATTTTAACCTACATGTGGACGATACATCGGACCTGCATGTCCGAGGGTTTTTAAACATTTTAGGATGGATTTCAATGTTCGCGCCTACAACAGGGGTCACACTCTGGATCTTCTTATCACTCGTGGCCTGATGCCCACTGTGATTACTCGCGTGTAGTTTTTAATGTTAAATGTTTTGTCAGACAGAAACGTCCCAAGAGAACTGCTTACTTCACCTCACATCTGGAACACACCCAACCAGATATCTTAAGTTCATCTCTTGATTTATCTGTCAAAAATTTCAGAGAGAGGGGGTGTATATATATATATATAGATATATATATAGATATATATATATAACTTGTTCAAGCTTGGATGGAGGATGGAGGTGTAAAGAAGAAATCAACTGAGAAAGAAGCACTTGCATCAAGCCAGTGAAGACCAATTAAGGGTCCTAGGAGATCTGGGTTCAGTGTGAGAACTTGAACTCTCCTATGGATCTCAGACAGTGAAACCACGGTCTGTGCACAGGCTGCACAGACTCACTGGTGTGTAAAATTTTTAGAATCTAGGAAAAAAGACTAAATAAACAGAGCTGTTTCCATTCCTTTTCATCCTATCTATTCATGTCTGCCCACAAGCCCCAGTGGAATTTCTTAAAAGGAGATTCTATTGTCATTTTCCATCTTCTTTTTCTCTCCTACTGTAAACCTGCTTCCTCATTCATATACACATGATAATTGCATTCCGAATTCTGTGAGACAGTTGCAGAGCCTTCATTCTGTGCGGGGGTGGATATCCGCTCTGAGAATCAGGTACCTCCCTGGCTGCAGCGCTATTTTGGAGCTGTGATAGTGGAAAACCCACCAACAGTTCTGTAAATAGAGCTATGAGTTGTGATGCCCTTTAAAAGCTGAGAAGGAAACCACTTGGTGAGGATAAAGTTTCAGGACAAGATCGTTGGGGTGTGGAAGTGAGCTGATAAAGAAAGTAAGTGTCAAAACAGATCCAAGGAGACAAAAGACTTTTACAGGAACTTTGAAAAGAAGTTCATTATGTACATTTGCTTTCTTTTATTTTCCACAGTTGCAAACAAAAAAAAGTTCTAGAAACTTCAGAGTCCTGAAGCTTAACCAAACTAATTTAAAAATGATGGCACAAAAGTTCTGTCAAACTAAAAAAGCTTCAGACAGTTTATACTCATACAATTAGTGTAGCTTTAGCATCTGTAAGAGACATTACCTTTAGTTTATTTTTTATTTCTAGTCAATTCTTGAAGAAAACACACATTGTCTTTCAAATGGGAAACTAATTTAACTCATCAGTCATTTCATGGAAATATTTGACAGCGCAGTCGCAGTCAGAAGTTTCACCCTCAGTGTTTTTTTGACCTCACATCACTGTACAGAGTTCAGAACTGACCCAGAATGCTCATACGAGAATTCTGCTGGGTTTTTTGACAACAGATTGTCACAGGGATGATGACAATAATAATGATTATATTTATTTTGAACACATACTTTAAAAGCTGTCTGTTTCTCTCCTCCATGTCGACCAGCTTTAGTTTCCAGGATGTCAAATTGAATCAAATGGGACATCGTGAAAAGTTTCCAGAGGCATTGGTTTTCAAAAAGTTTGCCTTTCAAACTCTTCATCTCACAGACTTGCAGCTGCTTCTCCCTTTGACCTGTACATTCTAGCCAAGTCAGTCTTATCCAATGACTACCATTTCTTCTGAAATACAAATATAACCTCCAAGTTGGTAATTTAATATATGATCTTCTCTGGTGGTGGGGTTATGAAGAGCTGAAATGCTGATCTGACATTATTCATTTGGGGTACAGGAAATTGTGCAAGATTGGGAGTAATTTTGATGAAATTTGACAATGACAGTCTACCTCTGCCGCGGTGCTTTTGACCATTTTATATTACTTACTGCCTTTAGAGACCCATGTCCCCACCTATTTTAATCCTTAGTCCAACTTTGAGACATTTTTTAATGATCGAAAGTGGACATTTTCCTGCATTTTTACTTTTGTGATTATAAAGTAAAATATAAGCAAATGTCATTGTGAAACATATCAAAGAGTGGTTGGATTTTTAAAACCTGTTTTGTGAATCTATTTTTTAAGTAGCCTATTGATTAAACTTTCAAAACTCAATCACATATCACCTAAGATTTCTTCAGAAACTATTTCGTGTTTTCCTAATTTTATGCAAGACCAATAGGGAAAATCCTCCAAAAACCTTTTATGCATTTATAAACAAGCACCTGCCGACAGAGAAAATGATGTATGAAGGCCTACTTAATCCGAAACAGTAAGTTGGTTTTGTTCAAAGCGGAAATGATTCTTCGTGTGTATTTTGTTTCACGAAAGACAAGCAACCTCATCAAGTAAGTCAAAGAGTGTATTTATAATTCTCTATATAACAGTAGTTAAGTTTTTGTTGATACATTCTATAAAGATAGCAATTTAAAGGACTAGATAGCCTAATGAATTACTAGTTTTTTTATTCCGCTAATTTCTGTCTAAATGTTTCACAAGTCTGTGTTAGCATTAGCTTAGCTTAACTAAAATATGAGTCAGTTTTCATTGTGTGAAATTCCCAACTTTTAATTTTTAATTTCCTACTGATTTACACAACATATTTGCAAATTCCCATTCTAATTACATAATAGGGCAAAGACCTAAAACCCTTTATTGTCCAACAGAAAATGGATAGTAAAGTCCAGTGTAATAATAATTACAATAACAACATATTTGAGAATGATAAACAGCATGTACATTAAAGAGTAAAAAAAAGTATTCATAAATGTGTGTTTATTATTATCTACAAATTTTATGTCGCTGAACTGAAATTTTGTGAATCAAATATACAAATAATTTAACAGATACATTTATATTTAAAAAAAACACATAAACCCTAAATTTTATTGTACCAATTCTTCACATAATGGTTTTCAAATAATTTTAAGATCTTTATGGCTTTTTGTTAATTTCAGTGAAGAAACTCTCCCAGAAAATGAGTAACCCTACATTTTTTAGTATGTTTGATAACTGACTGTGTTTGACACTACTGCACCTTTTTTCTGGGTGAATGCTTTTACCGTATATCTTCCAATAATAGCCGGTCTCTAACAGACGCTGGTCTCCAATAAAAGCCGGGTCTAACCGGTGTTAGTTGTATTAGACGCCAGTTTCTAATACTGGTAGGGCTCCTTTAAGACCCAACACCCTGCGTGCGGCGTTCTCACTCAGGCAAAGGGTGGTGGCTGGGTGTCTGTGGCATTCAGCCAGTGTAGCATGGATCACAACATTTTGACTATTGAGCTGGACTTGACACACCTATTATGTGGGTACCGGGGAGGAGCTGGCATCCAGACAAAGAGCCACTGCGGGATGGGAAAGCCGTCTGCTGCCTCCTGAACTTTATTTTCTTTGACGCCTCAAAAAAGGTACCCTCATTTTATTCTTGTTTTTATTTTTTCCTTTTCGGGTTAATGTGGGACAGAAAGCAAACTCCTTAAGAGAGCGACTGAAACACCGGAAAGCAGCCGTTCAGACACACTGGAGAGAAGCTCTCGGTAACTTGTGGGAGATTCTAAATGTTTTCATGAACCCAAACATAAAGGCATGATCACTGATGTTTTTGTAGAGATTTAAAAAAAATCAACCTGATCTCTTAACAGCATTCATGTCTTTCGTGCAAAGTAAATGAGATAAACACAGCCATCGTTCCATGTAGCTAACGGCTAAAAGCATTAGCTGCTAGCTCCACGAATCATTTCTGGGGTGAATCCTGAATTGCAGAAAAAAAGAAAAGGAGCAAACCTGGTTTCCTGGTGTGCAGAGAAAGCAGTAACAAATTATAAGAACTGGTTTGAACATGCATTACTGAGCAAAGGAAAAGATGCTCGTGTCTCCAGGAAAATGATCAGCATGAAAGCGAAACTGATTTTTGATACGGAGATTGACGATCACAGCCAGTGCTTATTAGAACAGAATAAAATGTTCTCTACATTTCAATAAATCCCGAAATGTTCATCTCTTATTTTCTGCATTTTGTGATCAGATTTTACACAAAATGAACCCCTTAACCATCATCATTCTGTCTGGGATGGAATAAACGATGGTCTCTCGACAATTTCATTAAAGAAACGCGCCGGCTACTACTAGAAGATAAATGGTAACAGACATGAGTCTACTTTGAATGAAATTTACAGTATCTAACATTACAGAGCTGGTGTTGAGCTGAAACACCCCCACCCCCCTGAGAGTGTTGCATCTGTACTGTCCATGACACTAGAAGCTAGAGCAAAAGGTTTTTAGGCTGTTTTGTTAGGATTTCATATAAAAATGAAACAACTTGAGGCAGAATTGGGAAAAAGTACATCAACAACTGTACAACTGCTCTGTTCTCAGTCCACTACGACCGCATGACGCTACTCCAGGTGGGTACCGGCCTGTAGCCTATTGAACTCAAATTTATTTATATAGCACTTTCAAACAGCAGGAAGCTAAAACAAAGGTCTGTACACACACAAGATGAAAAGACAATAAAAACAAATAAAATAATATGAGCAATATAATATCAGTAAAAACAGCAGGAGTCTCATGTTGTGTTAAATCAAGGGCATAAAAGTGAGTCTTAAGACGAGTTTTAAAAGTGGACAGTGACGATATTCAAAGGCAAAGAGTTCAAGAGCCTTGGACCAGCAATGGCAAAGGCACTGTCCGCCCTGAAGCTCCGCCTGGACCTCGTGTCTCTAGAAGGAGCTGATCAGCTGATCTGAGGCACCGGGCCGGCGAATAAGGAGAAAGCAGTTCAGAGAGGTAGAGTGTGGCAAGAACATAAAAAGACTTAAAAACAAATAAAAGAATCTTAAAGTTAACCCTAAAATGCACAGGCAGCCAGTGGAGCGATCCTAAAATCGGTGTAATGTGGTCTCGCTTACGTCCTCCAACCAGCTGCACCGGGCAGCTGCATTTTGAACACTTTGGAGACGTGAAAGATGCGTCTGTCTAAGTCCAAGATACAGAGAGTTGCAGTAATCCAGCCGAGATGTTATGAAGGCGTGGATTACTGTCTGAAAATGTGCAGGTGATTAAAATGGTTTCACCTTGGAAAGTTGCAGAAGATTAGAGAAGCTCAGCTTCACCACTGATCTGATCTGGTGATCAAGTTTAAAATGACTGTCCAATTTAAAACCCAAGTTAGAAACCGTTGTCTTCAAAAAGCTTGTCAAAAAACCCAGATCATCTTGGGACGGTTCTCCAAGATCATTTGGTCCAAACACCAGTACTTCAGTTTTGTTTTCATTAAAACTCAGGAAACTCATGGCCAACCAATCCCTAATATCAGAGCTGGCTGAACGGGCACAAGTGGTCTACAGTGTTGTTGGCTTCCCACCGACCCATTTTGAAACAAGGACCAAGGAGTCCGTTTGTTAAATCTTAGTCAATGTGTGGATTTGAATAAAATCACAACCATGCATCATTGTGTTTTCTATTAAATGATATATTGATTTATAGAAACTTTTGAACTGTTGTTGATCTGTTGGACTTTGTACAAAAATATTAATACCATGACCTGACTCTGATTTTTGTGAAGATCATCGTCTGTTTGTTTTTTAAGTCCGACCAAAATTAAGCATTTTATGGTCATTTTACTGTATCTGCTAAGCTGTGACTCATTGTTTACTGACATGTCTAATATGGCTCTTTACGTAACAGGCTAGCGTAGCCTCTCTAGTAATATAACTCATAGCATCAGATGCCCATAGGGTGAGCCAAACCATTTTTATATCTTTATAGTCAGAGTGATGAGAGGATTGACTGCAGCTGCACAGACTGCTGCTACCGTTATGTCCATCCATTCATTCATTTTCCAAACCTGCTTAAGTCTTGTCTGGGCCACATTCTAGGGTCATGTGTTTGGATTGTGGGAGAATCCCCCATAAAAGAGGAGAACAGGCAAAGTCCATAGAGAAAGGTGCCAGCTGGGATTCTTACTTTCTTGATGTGAGACGAGAGGGCTAAACACTACCCTGCCATGCAGCTCTGTCTTCGTGTCATCGACACACAAGAAGCTTTGATGTGCAGCTGGATCAAAAGTCTGCTTCCACAGAGGTCAGCACACCCATTAAAGTGCATTTAATTAGTAGAAACATCAAATTTTCACCTGTACCATTAAAAAAAAACATTACAAATGGTATTTCAAGAATGATACATAAGCCCATGAAGTTAAAAACATTTACAAATTCTTTACCTGGATAGAAACCACTTTTCCCTGAAGTAAGAACCAGGTGCTTGTTGTCTTTTCACTCTAAGAATAAAATAATAATCTCTTCATAATTCATGATCAATAAAATCACCAACTCTTTGTAAAAAGAGTTATGGTCATGGTAACTTAATGGCTGTCTAAATATAACAAGTCCCAAGAGATACTCTATGTCCCAACAATGTGCTCCGGTCAAGCAGAACCAGAGGTTGTTGCTCTGCACAGAGGTAAACCTCCAGAGCAAAAGGTTTGAGATGTTTAAGGTAAGCAAGCTTTGCTTCATGGCAAACATGCCCCCACAATCACAGTTCTGAATTTAAAAAAAAGAATCTTTGAGAGCATAAAGGTAAAGACTGAAGATGAAAATACCTACCCTTCAGCATCCTTGTGTGCATCTCAAAAGTTCCTGTTTTTGAGGCCAACATATAGGGCGACGTAAAGGCACACAGAATTGCTAAGCAAAGAAGGAAGAAAAAAACAAAAAGATATTTTTAGTAAAATCCTCTTGAGTGATGGAACAAAGGTGGGAAGTGACATGACGTCACACACAAGAGAATCTGAGGGTCAGCGGTGGCATTATGGACACGCCTGTAGAACTGTCTCACTCATAAACAATCTCACTTTACACACAGTCAAGGTCTTCACTGCTGCTCTAAATATAGCCATTTCCTATTTTTTACACAATTTATTTTTTTCACATACACACGTGGACAAAATTGTTGGTAACCCCTCAGTTAAAGAAGGAAAAACCCACAATTCTCACTGAAATCACTTGAAACTTACAAAAGTAACAATAAATAAAAATTTATTGAAAATTAATTGCTGATTAACATAATTATTTTTAAAAAACAACATGAGAAAAACCATCAAAGATTCAGTTACGTCGCCCAGATTGGCGTTACCAGGGCCTCACAATGGAGCCAGCCCTTGGGTTGGGGCTCGCAGGCAAGCGCCTGGTGACCGGGGCTCCCACGGGCCCTGGTCAGGTAAAACCCGAAGGATCAACGTGAGATCACTCCCAGAGAGCCCACCACCTGCAGCAGAGTTCAGAAGGTGCCGGTGCAATGTGGTTTGGATGGCAGTCAAAGGAGAGGGGGGAAGAAGGGAAAGCCGTTTTCTGCAGGCACCATCTTCAGTGCAGGTGGGGAGCTGCTAAATTCGACTGGGGACATTATCGGGTGGTGGATGGAATACTTAGAGGATCTCCTCAATCCTGCTGACACACCTTCTCTTGAGGAAGTAGAGGCTGAGGACTTTGGGGTGGGGCTGTCCATTACCCAAGCTGAAGTCACAGAGGTAGTCAACAAATTCCTCTGTGGCAAGGCACCGGGAGTGGACGAGGTCCGCCCTGAGTACCTCAAGTCTCTGGATGCTCTGGGAGTGTCTTGCTTAACACGTCTCTGCAGCATTGCGTGGCAGTCGGGAACTGTACCACTGGACTGGCAGACAGGGGTGGAGGTTCCCATTTTTAAGAAGGGGGACTGGAGGGTGTGTTTCAACTACCAGGGAATCACACTCCCCAGCCTCCCTGAGAAAGTTTATGCCAGGGTACTGGAGAGGAGAGTCCAGCCGCTAGTTGAGCCTTAGATCCAAGAACAACAGTGTGGTTTCCACCCTGGTCGTGGAAACTGTGGATCAGCTCTACACCCTGTCTAGCGTGCTGGAGGGTTCGTGGGAGTTCACTCTTCCTGTCCATATGTGTTTTGTGGATTTGGAGAAGAAATCTGACCGTGTGCCCCGTGGTGTCCTGTGGAGGGTACTATGGGAGTATGGGGTCCAGGCAGCCTTACTCAGGGCTGTCCGGTCTCTGAATGACCAGAGCAGGAGTTGTTCCTGGTGCATGTTGGACTCCGGCAGGGCTGCCCTTTATCACTCGTTCTGTTCATAGTCTTTATGGACAGAATTTCTAGGTGCAGTCAGGGGCTGGAGGGGGTCTGGTTTGGGAACTACAGGATTTCCTCTTTCAGATGAGGTTGTCCTGTTGGCTTTATCGAGCCAGGACCTCCAGCATGCGTTGGAATGGTTTGCAGACCGAGTGTGAAGCGGCTGGGATGAGGGTCAGCACCGCTAAGTCTGAGGGCATGGTTCTCGACCGGAGAAAGGTGGTTTACCCTCTCTGGGTGGGTGGACCTAAGTGGAGGAGTTATAAGTGTCTTGGAGTCTTGTTCACGAGTGAGGGAAGATCGTAGCGTGAGATCGACAGGCGGACTGGTGCAGCGTCCACCGTCATGCGGTCGCTGTACCGGTCTGTCATGGTGAGCCAGAAAGCAAAGCTCTCAATTTACCGGTCGATCTACGCTCCAATACTCACCTATGGTCATAAGCTCTGGGTCATGACCGAAAGAACGAGGTCCCGGATATAAGCAGCTCAAATGAGCTTCCTCTGTAGGGTGGCTGGGCACTCCCTTAGAGATAGGGTGAGAAGTTCTGTCACCCGGGAGGACCTCGTAAGAGAGCCGCTTCTCGTCCACATTGAGAGGAGCCAGTTGAGGTGGCTCAGGCATCTGGTTTGGATTCCCCTGGATGCCTCCCGAGGAGGGTCTTAAACGAGCCCGGCCACTATTAGGGACCAGCGTTTATTACAACTAAAACCTGTTAGACCCCGGCTTTTATTTGAGACCAGCATCTATTAGAGACCGGCCATTATTGGAAGATGTACGGTATTTAGACTTTTTTTTTAATCTAAATTTTTGGGGTATAGGCTATCTGTTGAAAAAAGTGGAAAATAAAAATAATGGATGGGATTTATCTGCGCTTTCCCAGACGCTCAAAGCGCTTACAATGTATGTCCATTATTCATTCACACCCCATTCATACTTGGAGATGGTAAGTTACTGATGTAGCCACAGCTGCCCTGGGGCAGACTGACAGGAAAAATGTCAAGTTGTTGCTATATATTATTTACAGTCCAAGTTCAAAGCAGCTGATAAGAAAAATTCTGATTACCACTGCATTCTAGTAACATTTAAAGACCCACTCCAATGAAATTTTTTTTTGTGTTTTTATCATGTTTTTGTTGCATTTTTCTCATTATAAGGACCTAAATAAAATCATTTAGTATAAATGATTATAAATAAACATAACAAGATACAGTAACTTAGAGCAAAACAGAGACAACAGAACACACAAGCAAAAAATCAACACATAAACCCCAGTCCACCCAGATAGACGAGATGAATGGTATCCCCACAATCCTTGCGTTGCCAGATCTGACAGAAGGACCAATCACAATGTGTCTGTGACCTTCACTATAAAATTAACTACAACTCCCATCGTGCAGTGCGTCAGCTGCCTTGCCCAAATCAGTGTTGTCAGAAAAGGCTGTTTCCTGCCCATTTGACCGGTTCTGATCCTAAATTTGAAGGCATATATAGCTTTGGGCTGGTGGACATAATACGGGCAGGTATGGGTTCGGTTTGTGGTTCCTTATTGAAACACATCTCAACAGGGCCAAGCACTTAAGAGAAGCAGGGTAAGCCAGAGACTCACGTGGAAAACATACTCACTATTGTGAGGAACTTATAATAAAAGAAAAATGTATCCACTAATCTGATCTCTGAATGTCATTTATATAAATAATTTTTTATAGTTTTTATCCTCAAAATTGCTTTATTATTCATGTTTTCTTTACTACGGCTCAGACTGTGAGGTGAAACGGCGCACAAGCGCAGCCTTGATTGAGCAATCCCTAATAAACTGGGTCATCGAGTTGCGTGTCTCTAGTTTACTAGCGGTATGCTAATAATGTCATTTCTTATGAACTATTTATGCATTTTAGGCACTTTTATTACCGTATATCTTCCAATAATGGCCGGTCTCTAATAGGCGCCAGTCTCCAATAAAAGCTGGGTCTAACAGGTGTTAGTTGTAATAGACGTCGGTCTCTAATATTGGCCCGGCTCCTATAGGACCCAACCCGCCCACCCCCCTACCTATTCCCCCTCCCTACCCGCCCCCCTACCCCGCCTGCCGCCTACCTTCTACCCCTCACCCCCCCTGCCCACTGCCTTGTACTCAGTCAGGCAGAGGGTGGGGGCTGTGTGTCTGTAGCATTCAGCCAGTGGAGCATGGATCACAATATTTTGGATTATTCAATTTTGTTTAAACTTTTGGAATATACCAAAGAACATTCTGGCGAGGAATCTGAACCACATTTTGGGATGAATCCTAAACATATCAGAGAATGTTGCAAGCAGATGAATGAAGAAGCAAAGATGGCTGCAGAAAGAAAAGGAGCAAACCCATTTCCTGGTGTTTATAGTGGATCATTCATTTTCTTACCTCACTCGATCCCTTTCCGGCAGCAAGATTCCTGGAACCGTCCAGTCTGCTGCTGTTGGACAAAGGCGATACACTTTAGAGCTGGAGCTCGCTATGCCACCTGGCAGCCAGACAGAGAGCCAGCGCGGGATGGGAAAGCAGCCTATTCGGGCCTCCTGAACTTTAGTTTCATCCACTTCTCAAAAAACGTACCCTCATTTTATTCTTTGGGTTAATGCGGGACAGAAAGCCGTCAAACTCCGTAAGAAAGAGAGGAACACCGGGAAGCAGCTGTCAGACACAGTGGAGAGAAGCTCTCGGTAGCTTGTAGGAGATTCTAAATGTTTTCATGAACCCCAAACATTGAGGCATGATCACTGATGTTTTTGTAGAGCTTTCCAAAAATAAATCAACCTGATCTCTGGACAGTCTTTCGTGCATAGTAAATGAGATAAACACAGAGATCGCTCCGTGTAGCTAACGGCTAAAAACATTAGCTGCTAGCTCCATGTATTAACAGGCTAAAAACATTAGCTGCTAGCTCCGTGTAGCTAATGCAAATCTTACTTGCTGTGTAAAATGTGCTAATATCAAAGAAATACGACGCAAGCACACAGACGCACACACACACTCACACAAGGTTAATTTGAAGTTTGGGAGAAAAAAACAACTCGTAAGACTGTGTTGAGAAAATCTTTACTTGTAGGCTCCGTTTCACTTTGGGAGACTCAGCGTCATTCTGACTTTGGCACACTCCCTGCAACATATTTGTGCCAAAATAACTTATGTCAGTGTGGGTTGGAGTGGGGGCGGGGGCAGGTTGC